>JAQQZT010000005.1:12150023-12164476 GCA_030068275.1 Clarias platycephalus | reverse complement strand
CAAATACTTATTTTCCACCATAATTTGCAAATAAATTCTTTAAAAATCCTACAATGTGATTTTCTGGATTTTTAAAAATACTTTTTTGCCCCACTGTATGTGCTATATTCTTGGCAGGACTGGTAGTGTTCAGTTACTTGTTGGTTTCCTGGCACAGACCTGATTTTTAAAAGAAGTGCACATTTTGTGTGAAAGTTATGGCTCCAAAAGCTTACAGTTAGTCTGCTTTATGCCTTTCACAACCAGCTCTGATGTGTGATTTGACTAAATTTTGTAAAATTTTCAACCATAACCCTTCATTATTCCATCCACTTTTGTGGTACTGTAGTAAGCAGCCCCCAAACGTAATGCTACCACCATCATGTTCAACAGTTTACACTGTTTGGGTTGAATGCCACATCGCCACTCCTCAAAACTAAAACTTTGAAACTTTAGTCAACTGGATGACAGATTGGTTCCTCTTTCACCGCCAAATAACTTAGGGTTAACTAGCCCTAACCAATCTTGGAATATGCGATTGTGTAAATATGGTTTCAAGAAACATTTCTACCTTGTGTAAAACTAATATCTACTTTTGCAGATCTGCAAAGATCTCCTTGTACCTTCACACTGTACTGTGTTGGTCAATCCAGTGAATGCTGCCAAACAAAAGCTTTTTATATTCTATATGCTTTTTAAAATAGAAAAGCTATAAGCTGTAGTCAATCATCATCACTCACAGGAAGTTGAGCACCCTTGGGCTTGGCCAATTTGGTAATTTCTACAGTATTTGGATAGGGGTGAATAATTACAATGGTCACCATTGGCCTCCAGAGGTTCCTACAGTAGATTGATGAATGGTGGGTAAGACCGTATGTACTGTATAGATTTGACCATTTATTTATTGAAAAACAAAACAAAATTAATAACACATGCTCCAAATTCCTGTGGATTTTATTTTTCTTAAAGATGTACATGCCTTCTTTCCTAGAAAAAGACCAGTTCAAAGAAATCATTGAAAGCCTAGTAGTCATGACATTCATGTTCATGATGAGGGCTTGTAAACTTCTGACTGCAACTCTTAATTAGCGGTTTATACCCTCTGGCTATATTTCATTATTGATGACTGGATCATGTCACTAATTAAGCTAAATATAATATTAGTGTGGTTGGAGAAGCTCATGATGAGATTAGAAATTACTTTAAATAAAAACATAAATATAAAAATAAACACTAGACCAACAATCTCACTATGTAATGTCACTCAGAAGGGGATGTGTTCTTCTTTGGGTCTGATATTTTCCTTGTTCATGAGAGTCTCACTGATACCACGGCTTCTGGATTTCTGTAAAGTCGCTTATGTGGACAATTATTATTAAAAAATGCTAGACAAGAGAACCCTATAAATTGTACTGAATAAATAGCTCCTTCAGTTTGATCCCATGCTCAGGTTACTGTCTATATGGAGCATCACATGTTCTGTGTGGGTTCCCTCTGGATTCTCCAGGTTCAGTCCATGATTCAATTTGTGGAATTGCATGAAGCTATGTTTAACAGCAAACGTACACTGTAATGAGAACTCAAATCACTGGGACTAAACAGCTGTGTGGGCATAAGAAAATCAATTGGTAATGAAGCTACTCACAAACAAAAAGGCTTTAACTTGCTAGTGAGCATAAAAATTGGACAATGGAGCAAAACGAAATAATCGTGCGGTCTGATGAGTCCAGATTGACCAAGCCTCTGGAGGCAGTGTTATGATCTGGTGTAGCTTCAGTTGGTCAACATTAAATGATGATAAAATGAAGCCAGCTGATGACCTGTATGTACTGAGTGACCAGGCTATCCCATTAATGGAGTTTTTCCTTCCCTGGTGGCATGGTCATATTCCTGGTCTCTTATTGTGAAAGAGTGGTTCTGGGAGCATGAGGAATCACTTTCACACATGAACTGGCAACCGCAATGTCCTGACCCCAACCCTGACCCTGAATCACATATTGTAACAGTTACTCTCTTGAACAGCTGCAGTCATTTCGTACAGCGGAATTTCACTTGGTCTGATGCTCCATAATGTTCTACAGTACTGTACCCCAAAGGAGACTAACTGATTGCAAACAGAATTTCACCCACATGTTTTTCTCCCACTTGGAAAATAAATTGCTGAGGCATTTGAAAGTATTAGAAACAGTAAATTTTCAGTACCATTACAGCCTGACAATAATAGTATACTGTGTGTAAACAATACTGACAAGTGTAGGGAAAATGAATGAGTGAAATAAACAGATCTTGCTCAGCTGAACCAAAAGAAATTAACTGCTTAATGTAAAATAATGTGAGTCAATGCAAAATATGTCATTTCTTGTTCTGCATTAATTTTTAAAAATATTCTTTGTATTTTTTTTTTTTGCTTTGCTTTCAGTTAAGTTCATCCTTGTATGTCTAACGTCATCAGAGTCATTTCTGCATTCAGGAGAATTGTACAGTGGAGGCCCATTAAAATTCCAACAGGATAAATATGTAACTAATACAAAACATAATATGAAATTAAAGAAACCCAGAGCAATATTTTCTCCAGAATTCCTCACCACGTACTTGCTTTATCATCAAAAGAAATGGTACATACTGTATAAGTTGTACTTTTAGTTTTTGCATACAATTTTTTTTCCCAGTTTCTCCTCCCAGAATTCAAATAATTACTGCTGTTCCATTGAAACAAGAAGGATTTGAATAAAAGAATAATTATCCTGCTCGTCTGTCCTCACAACTCCATTATTGAAAATGTGCCTCGGTCTCAGATGAAGGTCAAACCTCCACTTCTGAAGTGTCCTTGTCATGTCATCCAGCGCACTAAGAGTCATGATGCCTTAATAGCAGCGCTCTTATTTACCCCTTAATTACTGCTAAGCCGTTCATGCAAATGGAGATCTGATGAAAGGGGAAAAAAATCAGTGCGAAATAGCTGACACAAAAGCACCATTGTTTAAAAAGCATTGACAACCATTTCAGTGAAGCGTAATTTGCATCACCTAAAGCAGCTAGCTGAAGCCCTTCTGCATCAACCTGACTGTCTAGAAACTGAGCAGCATTCAGCCTTTTTGAAACCATTATTCTGTGTCATGTACAAAGAGGATAAAAAAGATGCTTATTCGGAGAATGACATCAAATGCTTAGCAGTCACTGTTCTTGAAAACAAACAACAACAAAAAATCCACTGTTAAGGAGACAGAAAATAAATGGATGTAGGGCTCATGCTCTTTTATCTTAAATACACACAGCATTTACGCATAGGCAGGTGTTTACTCATTCAGATAAGATAACAGTTTTAATGAGAAATATTAATGTGAGAACTACAAGTGAGGCAATTTATTTTCTACCCTGGATTACTGGTAAAGATATGATGAAAAGCATTTTGCACAGTAAATATGAAATTAGGGATTTGAAGGCATGAAGGATCAACAACAACATAAGACAAACACAAAATTTACAGAGGCATGAGATCGCGCAATACACACTTAATAATTCAATATGGGAAGAGTTGTGAAAAAAAACAAACAGAGCCACACTGAGCGTTTTGTCTGCGGGGTTTAAGAAAAACCCCTACAGATAACGCTCACCTATTGTTTAATAAATCATGAACATGCTGCATAGTTTTTCTGATTGACTAATATGATCCTAGAGGCAAAAACTATTTTAATAATCATCTGCAAAAAGTAATTTTGATACAGTGTAAACATCTTGCAGGCACTGTCGGGCATTCAGGCATAATTATTTGGATGCGTTTTTTTACCCGATATCTGTGAGAGTCAGACAATAGCTGAACAGTCTGAGTAACATAGAGCCATTGATTTCCACTGTAGGGTTATCAATCCAAATAAAGCCCTAGCAATCGAATTTGTTATTTAGAAAGTTATGGTAAAAAAAAGCACTAAACAACAAAAACAAAAATAAAGTGATATAAAAAGCTTGTTAGAATATTGATAGCAGCTACAAGACTCACAGTGAGCTTTAATGAGTGTCCAGGAATGGAGAAAGAAAGAGAGAGAGAGAGAGAGAAAAAAAGCAGCTAACGCCTATAAGAGATATGGTCCAGGTCACTCGCCGGTTGATTTAAATGCCAGCAAGGGGGTGATGCCCGAGTTTGATTGCTGGTTGGGTGCTGGCTTCTCTAGCTGAGATGGAGCTGGGGGCTGACAGGTGCAGTGCTGCCAGCTTCCGGTTAGACACATTTAATGGCACAGCAACCGAGGCAGTGGCACAGGCTAGGACAATCTGTTATTAACACAACCCGGCTGATAAAATAGTTGACAGGAAATGAACCGGTCCAGTGCACAAAACTGGGGGTGGGAGTATTGGAGGTGACGTTGGGCACGGCCAGCTGTGTGACCCGATTCTTGTCTAACTTCAAAGCAGAAAGAGATGTGTTGAATTGAAATGTCTTTGGTGGCGTGATAAATCTAAAATATTGTACCAGACATATGGCAAAATGTCTCATATTAGATTTGAACAGACTTTGTGCAGTTCCAAATTGCAGAGGGATTAAACACTATCATTTAAATTCAGATTGAATATTCAGAAGTATATCATGGTGAACGTGATTGTAAATCCATACACAGACACCCGAGTTGAAAAGCGTTCACCCTCCTTTTAGGAGATGGCAAGTCCTGATTGAATCCTGATGATGCTGCCAAGTATGGTATATAGTCAGGAGTCTAGATGTTAGACAGGGCTTTCCTCTGAGTGTGTTGCGCTGCCTTCTGATGCGGCATTTGCAGCATTTTGAAAAGATACGGTTGACTGCCTCGACTATCTCAGAGGAAATACGTTAGTCTTTATTCTACAGTACCTAGTTGTTGGCTGTCATATGATGGATGAGAGCTGGCTGGGAATTAGCAGGGGAGCAAATTGGGAGGTGAATGGGAGAAACACACGTACTTATATATTAAAATATGAATCATTTATTCATTAATTATTAAACTAATAAACACTCAGTGAGCTTAAATTTTTTTTGTGTTTTTTTAAAATTCCCACTCAGGGTTGTGGTACGTTTGGAGAAGGAATACACCCTGGATGAGATCCCAGTTCATCACAGGTCAGCAAAGTCACAAATCCAGTATTGGTATTTTATGAGGTAGGAGGAAACCATCTGGAAGAAACCCACGCTGTCACAAGGAGAAAATAAACATCATTTGTAAATAGCATTTGAGATGCCGAGGCGACCTGCTGACCCACCAGATAAATAAAATAAAATGAAGCAAACACACAAACCTCATTAGGAATCAACTGTATTTGATTTCTTATTGTTCTAATTAATGGCTCTCATTAATTGAAACAATAACCTCTATGTGGCAATGAGCAATTGTTCTTTTTTTTGGTACATAACCATTTCAGTAATATACTATACATTTGTCTAGAAACAACTGGCAACAAGTCAAGTTCCTAAAATAAACAATATTTTGTCTTCTTCCCTAAACTTACAGAGAATCCCATTCTGTTCCATACGCATTTTCGAGAATGCTGCTGGACTCGGCAAACAGCGGGAAACAACGGTAAAAATATCACATTTTGAAATCACTCTGACCTTCGGATTATTTGTGCTTTGGCAGAGTACAAGAGTAATGTGCATCGGTTCAGTGTGAAAATCCAACTTGTAGACCAGCCCAGGTTGGGAGTCCAGCTCGGAAATGCGAAAGCCTATTCCTTTCAGTGCAAATGACAGAGTCAGTGAGATCATCTCCTCCTACAGTACAGATCCAGGTTCAGCTCCTGGAGAAAATGGAATGCTTTTTTCCCCCCACCAACATTTGACACAATCACACTCCATTTTGAAACATAATTCACTATAGTACTGATAGCTTTGAATACCTGCAACCCAAATTTCGGGTGCAAAGTAAACACTTCATATTTCCCCCTCGTTATAAAGATGTACTGTAGGTTTCACATCATTAGAGTCAGAACTGAGCGGAGTCCTTCTTTAACAAAAAGAAAATCACAGAATATTGCTACACTGATGATTAAAACCACTGGAAACCATCTATGAATTGGTCACCTACAATGATCGACCCAAAGAAGTGAAATCTGACCAGAGTGAGAGAGAGAGGGAGAGAGGGAGAGATGTGCGCATGCATTGATGTGATGAGGGAGTGTTAAGGCTATTGCCACTCCAGACCTTCAGTGCCAACAGAGGTGGCATACATAATGTGGCGAAGGCGCCTTGTTGAGTCAGAGTGCCTTCTGTAATAGAGTTTCTACTGTATATTCCATATGGTTGTGAGCAGGAGAGAGATGATGATATGGAATAAGTGAGAATGAGAAAGGAGGGGAAAAGAGCTAACGGAGAGATTTCACACTTCAGTGTCAGCACTGGTAATCCTGGGGCAGTGAGAGTGTGAGGTGATGGAGCACAGAATGAAGGCGTGTGCAAGGGAGGCAAGAGTCTCCTGTATTTCTGAGCTCCGACATCAGCCGCTCTGGATGTACTTCTTGATGACCACACAGCCGTGCCTGAAGAGTGGGCATGGCATGCTCTGCTGCAGCGTCCAGGCATTGGCGCAGGGGTCGAAAGCCTCCATGTTGCCCAGCGCTGGCCCCTCGCTGCTCACGATGCCTCCTGTAGCATAGATCTTCCCATCCAAAACCACGGCACTGCTCGAAACAGGAAAAACACAGCAATGTACAGTATGAGAATAAAGGAAATCCTTCAGGATCTTAAAGATGCAAGATGTCAGCTAGATGAGCGAAGACGATTCTGTTCTCGTCATTGCTACCACTTTTTTTCCACCGTGAAAAAAAAAAAAAAGGTACGGCATGGATACGGATACACCACCCTGGAAAGAATAAATCACTCACTTCCTAATCTCCAGCTTTTGCAGTGTTCATTTCACACTCTCTGCATGCCTCTGAATGCTAATGCAGAAAACTCTCAGCACTGTGACTGGAACCGACATGCCATTTCTGGGACCCATGCAGTATATGTAGCGCAAACACACAGCAGAAGTTCCAGAGAGAAGTGGACGCATTCGGGTGCACACCAACATACACACATCCACACGCACACACGGTTATGTTTTGGAGATGCAGAGAACAAGCAATTGTTCTGCGGCTCATCCACGCTTCATCTGCCACTGAGCTAATTACTCTCTCTGCTGTGAATACCAATCAGTGCAGGAGACAGATGCAACCCAAAGCTTAACCCAAGGGACTAGAAATGAATCCTTATGAGTGCAAAGTGTTTCCATCTCTTTCTTTAATTTTTTATTTATTTTTTTTTTTTAGCAAAGCAATTTGCATCCTTATCATTCTGCTTCTGGTTTATTTTTCTACACCAATGTCAATATTTCCGACTCAAATTGAAAATGTGGAGAACTGATACAGGACAAAAACGGCTATATATTTTTGTTCAAGTGAAATGTGGAAACAAGCCAGCGTAAGTGCCTTTGTGTTATGACAGGGAACAGCCTTGGAGCTGGAGGATGAAAATGTTTTCGAGCACTTGGACTTTCGCAATATCATCTTGCGCACAAATCAGCAGAGAAAGCTGTGGATATGGACGAGACTGTTAAAAGTGCCTCGACGGCGTGAAAGACGGTCAAGTGCATGTGAGGGGATTTGGTGCTTTTAAAAACTACTTTTGATACAGCTTTCTTTACTTTTCCAGACTCAGAGAGGCAGTTAGCTGTAATGGGTGCTCTCAAGTTCGTAGCGCTCCACGGCAAAAACACAATGACCCAGTGAGGTGGAGAGCTGCATTACATTTATGAAACGCGCGACATTTTTAGCAACACTGGGTTTACTGGCAGAATGAGTAAACGGACGATATCCGCTAAAAAAGCTGTGACAGATGTTACAGACATTGATGCGTGAGAATAGGTGTGAACTGCGGCTAGGTCATATTGACTGTGGGTCAGCCTGAACTCATTACCTGCAGAACTGCCTCGAGTGGTTCATGTTGGGGCCGGCTTTGATGTTGCCTTTCTCGGGGTCATAGATGGTTGTGGCTCTGGCATACGCTCCACCAAGGATGAAGATAAAACCATTGAGTGTTACAGCTGGAGCATACTTGTTATCTGTAATACACACACATGACAGAGAGAGAGAGAGAGAGAGAGAAAATCTTACTTCTGAAAACTAGATATAGTATAAGAAAGCTACAGCTTAGCGTGAAATCCTGAAGATTTTATTGGTAAAATTTTCTAGTCAATGTACAGTATAGTAACAGTGGAAACTTTTCAAACTCTTTTCCACGTTATGTTACGCATCTTAAAATGAGTGGTAGATTTGAGTGCTGCAGTGATAGTTGGCCTTTTGTAAGGCTCTCCCATCTCCACAAGGGAACTCTGGATCATTTATAATCTCTGTTGGATTTTTAGTTACCTCTTTGACCGAGCCCCTCCGTCCCCCCGAATTTTCTTAAATCCTTGACATATACCTGTCTTACAAATCGTTCTCAGGACTCTATGACTATGTTTTCACCCTGACATACACCATTTACTGTACATAGACAGGTAGAGGTAGAAGGTTCGATTCCCAACAGCTCTGTGTGTGTCGAGTTCCTTAGTGGGTTTCCTCTGGGTACTCCGATTTCCTCCTACAGTCCAAAGACTTGCAAAATAGGCTAAGTGGCATTCCCAAATTGCCCCACAGTGTGTGAATGGGTGTGTGAGTGTGTGTGCATGTGTGCCCAACGATAGACTGACACACTGCCCAGGATATACCCCGCCTCGTGCCCTAAGTCTTCTAGGATAGGCTCCAGACTTCCCGCGTCTCTGTACAGCATTAAAGAAGTATAGAAAATGAATGAAGGAATTCAGTTAGGCACATCTGGACTCCAACCAAGGACCAATGATTGGAGCAGGATGCACCAGAGCGCAATACAAAGGGATACATACTGTATGCAAATTTGACATTTCAGTCTTTAGTTTTTTATTAATATTTGAAAATAAATTAACGAAACACTCCAAACACATGCTTATAATTTGTCATTGCAGAGTATCTTGTAAAGAATGATGATAAAAAAGATTTGTATCTATTTTAAGATGAATGTGAAACAGAATGTAGACACCTTGAAAGGCTCTGAAAAATGAATATTAATCATAACTTAGTCGAAGTAAGCGTATTATTTTAGTAAGCTAAACAAATGTGTGACCTATTTGTTCTCCAGTAGCTTCAATGTGTTCCAGACGTTCTGTCTCCTAGAACAAGGCCAGGGTGACTCTATGCGTAGAGTATAAACATTGTATTATAGTTTTACCGAGAACAGCCTTCAGCTTTACATTTTCTGAACAATAGACTTAAAATGCATAATGGTATAAGCTAAGGTTGATAAATGTTGTAAATGTGGGTACACATAAGAATAAGACTAGACATGTAAGTTGTGAGGCATGAGGTGATGTCAGAGAACGTAACACGTGAACAACAATAAGCTGGTTACTGTGTATGTTATGATGTTATGCATGTACAGTATGAATTCCTTTACACACTGCGTGATTCTCACCAGTCACTAGTGGCTCTCTCAGATAATGTACGGTTTCAGTGAAGGTATGTAAGAGTGTCTCCCCGGGTGCTCTGAATTCATGATCTGCAGGCACTGAATGAATGTTCACTGAGCACATCATTGAGTCTTGACTTACAGGAGTGGATTTCCACAACAACCGTCCCATGCCGGAAAACTTCTAAAGCACTGACACTGGAGATTCTTTAAATAAATAAAGTCTTTAAATAAAGGTCTCCAACCAGCAAGCTTAACTATGACACATTTTTGATGAATACCAACAGATTTTCGACAATCTGTTCATTATTAGGCTTAGATTACGAGGAACATCCAAGTCACGGTGAATGAGTCGTTGATTTGAATTACAGCTAGAAGAAGACATACTGTACCACACATGCTGGTATATAAGGTTAAACATCATCGGCCCAATCAGATTGGAGAATTTAAGAACACTGTGGCCTAAACAAAATTATTCCATCTATATACAATTACATGGAATGATTCCTTAGAGAACTGTGAACATCAAAAGCCATTACCCAAAGTACTACTCTGTCAGCTCATGCTTCCTTATTATGTCATTTTAAACAGGATTACTATTGAACTATCAAAGCTCACTTTAGTGGCCAAAGAGAACATTCATCACGTGCAATGTCTTTTATCTCTCCACGTTAAGCAAAAGGAAAAGAAGTGAATGTGTTCTGAAATGCTGCATGTGGACATGTTAAGTCTAAGACTGCTACATATTTTGCTGGACTGGATGCAATTCACGTCTGTATGTTAGAGTAAATAGGCAAGGGTAACGCACATGAATAATTGATGAGGGTGGGAAAATAATTGAATTACAATCACACTCTCCAAAACAGCTGCGATTTCAAAATTACTCTTTGGAGCGAAGTGAATCTTGTATAGTTAATTACGTTGCGTGGCCTCCTGTTTGTGAAATGGAGGCTCCGGAGGTGAAATCTGTATTCTGTATAACATAAAAAGTCAGCAGGATTCAGCATTCAAAGAGCTGAAGGATTAGCAATGTAGAGACATACGCGGTGCACGACGCAGTGTTTCGCTCTTAATAAGGTAAACACTGGATTCAACTCGTTTGTGAGGATGCACTGTTGCAGATCTCCATGGCTCCAAGTGTTTTTGGCTTTGGCCCAGCAGCAGTTGTGCATAAGCCTACTGGTGTAATCTGCTTTGACACACATCTCTCTGCTTGACCGCACGTGAGTGGAAGCTGTCACCAGGAAATTACAAAAAAAACAAAACAACATAAGCGTGTGTACATGTGTGTGTGTGTGTGTGTGAGAGAGAGAGAGTTTGTGTATGTGTTCACGCCCTCAGCCCATACAACAGTCTCGGCACGGTATGGCAACCTCAGTAGGGTGGTAAACTTCACTTCTAAACAAGTCTCTCGGGAGCCTCCCTCCCTATCCCCAGTCCCCCACATTCCACCCCACCACCTTCCCACAACACACTCACTCACTGATAACAAAGCTCCTCTAGGCTATACATGCTGTCTCATACTTTCACAGTTCAACAAAGTTTGGAGTCTCTCAGGAAGCCGGCTGTGTGACGTTGTCATTTCCCCGCTCTGTGGCACATGTGCTAGAGCTAGCTGTAGGCAGTGTGGCTCAGCAGCAGGTTTATTTACATTTTAAACACATAACATTAGCCAGGTCTGCATGGGCACCGCAGAAAAGCAATGTTCTGTCTATCCCGGCGCACAAGTGCACCAGCGGGTATGAAAACTGGTCAGTTCTCCGTGGAAGATACTGCTGTTTCAGGGCGATGTTGGCAGGGGACATGAGTGAGGGCATGCTCAATATTAAACAAGTTCAACATTCTGTGGAATATAACTGGGGTCAGAACCTGCTCTGTCTACTCAACTGACTTACTGAGTATGTCTAATAATGCTATAGGATATAGTATAGCCGTCATAGACTGTGTTGCTGTGTTGCATCATAGACTGTGTTGCTGAATTTTGAGTAAATCTCTCTCTCTCTCTCTCTCTCCCTCCCTATATATATATATATATATATATATATGTATGTAACCGCACCTTCATTCGCGGGTAATGGTAGTGTTGTGTACATCAGATGGGTAACCAACACAATTAAAAGGAGAAAACAGTGGTGAAAATGGGTATGTCAGTCTGAGCTCATAGCTACTGAAACCCCGTGTCTACAGCAGCAGCGCATACAACAGGCAGAAGCAAAGGCTGCTGAAACGTTGAAGCAGCGTGAAGAGTAGCACACGAGTTGATCGCACACTCCATTAGCAGGTAATGGTAGCTTGCAAGCGTCAGGATCTGCACAACAACTATTTCATGTGCATATTTGGTGAGTGTTGAGTAAGGGGACAAACATTCTTTGTTGTCAGAGTAAGTTGCTCGTTCCCTGCATTACTACTGTAATTCACAGCCAGTATTGTTATCAGGGCATTTGGGTCTGCGTACATGACTGTGAGCTTGGATACAGACACCATCTTCACTTCCTTTATTTGGGCACAAACGAAGACTGACTACATGTGACTGGCAACCAACCAAACGATTGATAGAGTTCAATATAACGAATAATGAATAATTAGGTTTCATGTGTGATGGAGCAATAGAGCATAATAGTGACCTGTCATCATAGTCGTCATCATATTTATCATTATTGAGAAATATGTGGACAGTTTTGTGGACACCTCACCATCATAACAATATGTCACCTGAACAGCACATTCCAGATTTAGCTGTTGTAAAAACCTCCCTAGATTTTAAAGCGTAGCTGAACAAATCCTAAGTGACCCATATATCATGGGTCAGAACCACACTGGATCTCTGAAACATTTTGACAGACTTGAGTGATGAAATAACATGTATTATAACAACTTTTTTTGTTGTATTTCTGCTTAAAAACAATAGGATATTGTATAATCATAATGATTTGTCAGAATGAATACAGATAGCAATAAAGATAAATATTCAGAATGCTAATTGATTACATTATCAGTACCATCATGATTTTATGTTTTGTGTTATGCATTGTGCTTCCTGTAAATGGTCTCGGTTAGCCTGGTCTTCCTGTGGCTTCATTACAACACATTTTAGAGGTGAACCAGATTATTTGCTATTTCAATATGGCTGCCAATTTTTTTTTTCAAGGTTTCTCTTTGCTGTCTGCGAGTTTGGTTGGAACTTAGGAAAACTACTTACCACCAGCAAGTTTCCAGATAAAAATATATGCAACAACTTCCATATAAGGAAATAAGAAATAAGCCCTCACTTAGCACAATTCAGGGAAGAAAAGATTTCATCGACCCTGCTGAATGCTTTTCATATTAGATTGCATGTCTAAGGCTTTATCGCATTATCAGTAGTTATAGATAATGACATTTACGCAGAAAACGCATGTCAGACTGAAAGCTTCAGTCTCCTGACTTAAAAACTGAGATTCACAAGTTATTTGTAGCAGGTTTTTGTTACCACCCAAGGCAAGTTTATAAGGAAGAAGAAGCCACTGGAATTTGCCAACACTCATCTGACACAGGTCATACATTTGTCTTCACTCAGCTAGAAAGTTTAACTGAGAGTGGTTAAACTCGGCCTTGTATCCATGCCAGTAAACAGTGACAAGTCAAAAGCACTTTGTATAGCAAGCGGATGTTTTGAACACTAAACTAACAAGTTTTTATCAACTGAATGAAATGATTTAGGGTTAGATGAAAACTGAGAGCTTGTTTAAATCATTTCAGAAAAGCATAAACTGCTCAACAAATACACTTTTTTTTTTCTGAAAGCAAACACTGCAGCAAGTCTGTATATAACTTAAATCATAACAATTGGACTGAACAGTATGAATATTAGCTCTACATCGTTTATAGAAGTGTGGGAATATATCATGATGTTTTCACAAAAGAAATCTGTCTTCCATGTGTCTAAAGCAGGGAAATGATTCCCTAAAAATGCATGAAATGTCTTTCCAGAGAACCTAAATTCTCCAAATTTCCCAGGTCAGCAAGCTACTATACCCTTATAGATCCCCATGACTTAGCCATTCGAAATACCTCCCTAATGAGGTACAATGGGCTGTGAGGATTTGCCAATTCAGCCACAAGGCCATTAGTTGGGTCAGATACAGATGTTTGGTGAGAAGGCCTAGGGTGCCGTAAGCATTCCAGTTCTAGACAGTTAAATTCTTCTATACTAATCTTGGCAAACCATGGTTTCATAGGGTTTGCATTGTGTGCAAAAGCACTGGATCGTGTTTGGGTCTTTTAGATGAAAATAGTATTGTTACAGATTCCAAATGCATTCTAGATAAATGTCGAAGATAAGTGTGTGATGATCATGTGTCCACAAATGTTTGGCCATATAATAAACATCCAAGAACCTTTGAGTAAAGCTCCATATTCACTCTGTAGCTCAGTGCTGAGCAGAGCACTGTGAGATTAAAAGCTAATGCTTATTTTTTTTATTAGATTTATTACAATTAATGGTTATTTGATGGGAAAAACACCAAGGGTGCAAAATGATCTCTTGTTTTTGACTTGTTTTGCAAGATTACACAGATTTTTAAAGTGATTGATTTGCTTGCAACCTCAAAAAATGTGTTTGTTTTTGTTTTTATAATGCCACAAACTTGTAACAGGAAGCAATATATATAATAATAATAATAATATATATATATTTTTATTTATATAGCGCCTTTCCAGAGCTCAAGGACACTTTACAATGAGTGAAAACAAAACAAAAAAAAAAGAATAAAACAAACAGACATTGAAGTACTAAAGTAGAAAACAATTAGGTCAACAACAACAACAACAAAAAAAAAATGTAGAGGACAGGTGGATTCAGGTGTAACATTCGGAAAAAAAGTGAGTTTTGAGTAAAGATTTAAATGCTGTATATATATATATATATATATTACACACTACCGTTCAAAAGTTTGGGGTCACTTTCTAACTCTATGATGGTTCCTGATTTTTATTTCTTTCTACATTGTAA
>JAQQZT010000005.1:12134764-12149923 GCA_030068275.1 Clarias platycephalus | reverse complement strand
GTATTGTTGTAGAATGTAGAAAATAAATCACTAAACAAAAACAAAGAAATTTGCAAGTGACCCCAAACTTTTGAACGTTAGTGTATATATATATATATGTATATATGTTTTTTTTTTCTGTTTTTTTTTTAACAAGTCACATACCAAATTTGCTCAGCATAATGTTTAATAGAATTGGGGTTTTCACGGTGAGGAGATATTGATATTTGGGCCTACCAATCTCTAATAATTAATATGTAATATAATTGTCATAAAAATATTCATTCACTCGTTTATTAATTAATTCAAAATATGCTGCTACATACATTTGGGGACCAAAGCCACTGGCTGAGGTTTAACATTAATAACATGACTCTAGTACACAAAAGACTTTTAGACAAATGTTCCTCATAAACTCAGTTCAAAAGAAATTTCCAAATTTAAACCTTTTAAAAACTACCAGCACAGGCACAAAGCAATACCATTCTAGCAGTTTCAGGCCTGAAACACATCATTGGTTGTATATATTCAAGCATATTTGTACCACTTGATACCAGCAGATGCTTTTGAACAGGAATAAACATAGCTGGTCTGTTTTTTCATAAGACAGAAGTCTACGGTATTGGTAATGTGGGGTAAAATATGGTTATAAAAAATTTAATATTTGAGTTTTTCACTTTAGAGTGATTTCAATAAAGTATAATTCAGCAGGAGCAGAGTTGTAATTCAGTTGTATGGGAACTGAGTAATATGAGTGTGTGTGTGTGTTTGTGTGTTTCTTTGCTGTGTATTAGGGCTGATATTATTTCTCTTTCCCTGGCTCAGAGTCATGCTCCTGTGTAAACGCTTTTTTTTTTTTTTTTCTTTCACTGAAGTAATCTAACACTGGTAGGATTCTCTCATGTGCTGGTTTAACCTTTTACAGAATTCACACTTCACTTGTCAGACTGTGCTGTTATTTACATTCCATTAGTCACGCCAGCCATATTAATGGTTCGCAACTTGGATACTGTGCGTAAGTGCTGTTATGGCAAACCTGTCCTTGTAAAATTCCATCCTCATTTATGAATAAATATTGCTTTGTACTTACTTACACCCGTGTCATCTCACTTATCCACAGTAGGTTAGGCATTTACATATAATATAGATATAATGTATACGTTTGTTGATGGCTGGATTAAAAGATGTAAAAAAATATTGTTCATCTTTTGTAGTCATCTGAGTGACAGTGGATTGTCCAATTCCACCAAAAAGACCATTAGAATGAAAAAATAAAGACATGCCGTGAATTTAAAAAACACATTTTCACATCTATAAATGGAAATGTCTACTTTTTCAGACACTAAAATATGTATAGCTACACAGTGCAAAAATCTGTGTATCCTCACAGACTGATGAATTATTCAGTCCGTCCCAAGATATATATCCGTAAAGCTGCCTAACTTGAAATTCATGCCGTTTGAGAAAAAAAGTGAAGCTGGGTAGTGAGATACCTCATCCACGGCCAATAAAAACTTGTTAAATGTTCCTTACAACCAGTTGTTAACCTTGATCTGGCCTCTATCAGCAGGTTTTGTAGCAGCTTGCTTGCTCGCGGGTATACCAGTGATTTTATAGATTGTTGTGTCTCAGCTCAGTGTGTTCATGTCACAGCTAGTCAGGAACACTTCGGACTGAGTGTTTCTTATGGAACATACATTATCTTGATCAAACAGTTAAACGACAAAGACAGTCATGAAGTTCTTAGATTTCTCAAGATTATTTCTCTCTAATTGGCCAATAGTAACCTTTCATTTTTGTAACGAACACTGTAGCAGGGTCGCCCCGTATAATCTGTCTCTGAGGATGTCCCTTGGAGCTTTACTTCTGTTTGGATTACTGTAAATCCAACCCTCAGTAAGAAATGTGACTTCAAGTTCTGAATGTAAAGTAAATAAACTGCACATTCAGATCTCATTGTAACTTCTAATAATAGCATCTCTTCATCTGCAGTGCTAAACAACTTCATAATTCATGTTTGCTAGAAATCATGAAATATTTAGAAAAATGTGAAGTGTGATGTGTGGAAAATGAAGATCCAGGTAGAAGAGCAGAAGAATCGTACCTATCATCGGGGATTCTATGAAACTCCATGTATTGGTGTGAGGCACATAAGACTGCAGGACTCCAGCTGAGCGTCCAGCCTCGTTTACCCCTCCAAACACGTAGATTTTCCCCCGACACACTGTCGCTGCTGCAGAATGCACTGGTTTCGGCAAAGGGGACACTGTCTCCCACTGGTTTGTGATGGTGTCATACCTAGGATAGATATGCACGACATAAAGTAATACATAGAATAAACAACATTTAACATGGTAATGCCAATTGGCTTCATGAAACAATTTAACAATCTAATTGTTTTTTTAAATAACAACAGCTATGACAACAATGCTGGCTGTAATTCAAATCACATGTATATACAGTAGTAATGCAATTATTATAATACTATCCATATGGTCAAATCATTGAGCAAAGCTTTTGGAAGTAAATGTTTATGTAATTTTTATGGACAGCATCTTTAGTGTTAGTGCCGTATAAAAGTCAGTCAGTCAGTTTTTGCCACAGGCAAGTCTTTAGGACAAAGGACATTACACATTCTACTTTCTCATTAACACAGCAAGTTTTGTATACCTGTCTTGTAAAATGCAAGAAAGAAAAAACAAGAAAACCTGGTGAGGGAGTGATCAACATTAACACCAACGACTGGTAAATTCAATAATGTTAATTATCAATGATATACCAGTAAACTGGTGACAGAATCATCAGTACCCAAGGTTCATTTATGCCTGTGACGAGCCAAAGGCTAGCCTGTCTGGTCCGATCCTACAAAAAAAGCCAATACAGCACAAACTGCTGAAAAAAGCCAATGCTGGCAACTGTGGAAAGGCAACCACAGCCTGCCATGCACAGAGCCCAGCAAGCAAAGAGCCCAAGACTGCTGACCCAGCCTCCAAATTCCCTGGATCTTTATCTGATCAAGCGTTCATGGGATGTTCCGGAAGAAAAAGTCTGATCTGCGGAGGCTCCACCCCGCAACCCAAAGCATCCGCCAGTAACGTCCTGGTGCTAGACACCACAGCATATCCCTGCATGCTCCAAGAAGCCTTTACCCCTTGTTTTATTCTGTTGAGAATTCAAATTTAGAAATTAATTTTAAACATCTTATATAGTTTTAATATTGAATTGCAAAAGAAAAACTGACTTAGCCATGAATATAGCCGTAGAAGCTGGCATGGCGTTAAAAAAGAAAGAAAGAAAGTACAAAAGACCTGAAAGACAAACCTGCCAATGTTTTACGATATTAAAAACAATCATAGATCAGAGTTAGTTTAGATTCAGAACTAAAAATTGTATTTTAATTATTTGCAAATTGCTATGGTATATTAGGAAAAAAACCTTTTGGGACGTTAAAGTATGTTATGGGAAAATAATTCCTTTGGGACATACATAACAGCATGTCCTTTTTTGTTTTTAATCCCCACCTAAATTAAGTCCACTGGGTTTACTTAAAAAAGAAAACATGTACTTACTGTATTTACTAATGTATATTTACTTATCTATGACATTTTTGCGATGGATTGGCACCCTGTCCAGGGTGTACCCCGCCTTGTGCCCTAAGTTTCCTGGGATAGGCTCCAGGTCCCCGCGACCCTTACAGGATAAAGCGGTATAGAAGAAGATGACTGACTGACTGACTGACTGACATTTTTTTTAAATCAAATTGACAGGTACTTGATTTAAACCAGCTTTGTACTTTTTTTTTTCTTTTTAAGAATGCTACTATTTTAAATAACCATCATTATTTGCCAGTAAACAGCTCACGAAAATGCATTAAGAAGACATTTAAGCCTATCAATCAAACTCGAATCAGTTCTCTAAACCCATGAGATTTAGTTCTATCCTTGCTATGCTGGAGGGGAAAATGAATGCACCTGCAACCATTTCGAGGTCATTTAAATGCCAAAAAATACAGGAATAGGCACTGCTGGTGTCTGAGCCCACAAGGTATCATCATTAAATTTCACTCTGGTTCCTCCTTATCTAATCCAATGGCATAAACCCACAGGTCAAAGCAGATGTTATGCGTGGACTGTGCAATCCGATACAAGACAGGGCTTTGATTGAAGGGCTGAGCAGCCCAGATTCTAAACCAAGATCGTGCACTCAATGCTGGAGGAGGGCCAGTGGGGAGTATTGGGCTGGCTGAGGAGATTGCCTGTTAGAAAAGTGAAAATTGAGCAGGGAGTACTACTGAGCTGTGCTCAATCTCCCCTAGACTATTATCAGTCTTGATAGATAACTAAGTTTGCAAATTATCTAACTATCTATACAACATTTTTGAAGTCTACGAAACAGCCAACTGTAAACAAGAGTATTGAAAGGTCACATGGACGAACACTCAAATTAGTAATCCAAGAGATCCAAAGTGACAGAAGTCATACAGTGGGAACAGTCGACAGCAGCTGCAAATAGAGGATCATCTACCTCTGACAGACAGACCTAACTTTGAAATGGAAGCAGATGGCTTGTAAATGCAAGACTCCAGCCTGTCCCATGGTGCCCATTCTGAGCAGCACAGTTTCATTGTCAGCTCAGCGGCACATGGCTGAGGCCATTAATTACACAGAGGGAGTGTGTTATCAGTTGACTTCTGTCGCTGTTTAATGGACGTTTTACAGTGCGGTGGAAGGAACTAATTATGTGAAATAAGGGCTTGGAGGTTTTTTTTTCCCCCTACTGCATGCTGTAAAAAGTAGCATTATAAATAAAAACAGCTTCTACAGGGTGATGGTGGCTCCAATAAATAGAACATCAGTTTAAGATGAATTACAAAAATTTTGTACATACAGTAGGTCTGAACTAACAATCCAAAAACAAGCAAAACAACATATGATACTTTTCATTATTATTTTTAATTTTTATTTATGGCTTTATTAAAATGCAGCTGGGTGGAAGTCATGATCTTCTCACCATAAATTAAAAATCATAAGTGTCACAAAGCAGACAGGCCCATTTTCTCAATAAGCCTAAAAAATCTTCCAAGACCCACCCAATTTCACAAAAATGAGGCCAACGGACAATGATGCAATCTTGTCAGGAGCATGTCCATAACTAACACGCAAGGATCTCTCTCTTACTCATTCGTCTTTAAAACATTAAAAAATGGAACTGGACATTTTTCAGTTTTTTTTTAATGACTACATAAAATCAGCCTTCATAAAGCTGATCGTGTCACACTATCAAATTTTCAGAAAGGTTTCACATTAAAGTATGAACAGCCAATCAGATCCCAAATTTTAAGTTCCTGAAGACTGTGATGAGAAAAGTGGACCAAAAAAAATATAAAAAGGTTCTTAAAATCACGTCCTCCCCCTATCACAAGCAGGGGCTATCAATCAACTACTTTAAAACATTGACATAGCTTCTGAAGCTGAAACTGCCTGTCAAGATCTCTTGAGTTGTCAGTTTAAGTTAACTATGCATGTATCTCTAAGTATGTATTTCATGTTGAAATGACAAGTGTCCCCATGCTGGCTACTTTTCACAAGGCAAGATTGAACAGTCGTGTGATTCGTGAACGGCTGTCCCTAAGGAAAACATTCCCCCCGCCCGTCTACGTTAACAGCATGAAACATTAAACAAGCACTTAAAGACTTCTTCGCAACTGCCAGCCAAGATAGCTGGGGATGTGGTGGGGTGGGGGTGTGTTACAGGGACTGTGGAAACTTTGTAAGGGTCAGGCACTGTGTAAGGTATCTTGGGAAATGGTAACTACACAGCGGGCCTGCTGGCATGCCAGCCGTTCATCTCATCAATGCTCTCCATGGTAAGTGTGGCCTAATCCATGACAGTTACATTCGCATATCTTTATCTCAAGTTTCTTCCATCTTTTTTGAGCCAGAGGCTGTAATAATAACTCGGTGACCATAAAAAGCCTCTTAGACCATCCATCCATGCTGTCTTCCCTGGAGAAATTACTCAGGGAGAACTGTGATACACTTGGAGAGAATCTCTCTAATATGCATTGAGTTTTAATTATAAAATGGATCAGCCTAATAGTACTCTAAATTAATTAAATCTCTTCCCACTGCCTGGGACAAAAAAAAAAAACCCAAATAAGATCCTTGCAGATTCAATAAGCATCAATGGCAAATAAACTGCTTTTAGTAAACAGGAGTAAAATTGCCTTACCAGTCCTATGATCAGAGATATGCTACTGTGTATCTGTATTGTGGCTAGGCACTGAAAGCTGATGTTGACCATTAAATGAACAAACGCTGTGACATTGCTACGACCTGTTACAGTATGTGTATCAGTTTCTTTGGCAGTGTCCATGCATAAGTAGATATTAGCATATCTCCTTCACGATGTGGCCATCAGCAACGTCAGCAAAAAAAAGAATGAAATAAACTTTAAGAGGAAGAGTCGGAGTGGAAAGAAGGCAATGATCCAGCTCACTGACTGATCCCACCCAGGTGGAGCAGCAGCGCTTGTGCCATTACTTATCTCCTCGCACCAACCAGCTTCACCTTCGTGTTTACGAGCAGTACGGTCTCAAAACTAGGCCATGGTTGCCATACAAAATGCCCAATAAACAAACTAATTTCTTGAGCAGTCTTCCTAAAGCAGAGAGCGAGAGAGTGTGTTAGGGAAAGATAGAGACTGTATTTGTCTGGGAGAAAGGAGGGCACCTTGACAACCCAGACAGTCATGGGAAAACATGAGGATGAAGAGGAGGAGGAAGAAACTTGGCCTACAGATGTCATAAATCGTCCCTGGTCTAATAAGATTTGTATATTGTGCTGTAACACACTGATTTACTGGTTTTATTGCACAATTGGTTAGAGGGCAGTGAGGGCTGCTGACCTGCAGGCCCTTTGGCATCATTACTGGGGCACAGTGCTGTCCATCCATCCACAGAACAGATTAGGAAGTCATGTAGGGTGTACATGCTGAGCATTACCACACACACAAACTACTCTCAACCGGTCCTAAAAAAAAACAGCAGCTCTGACTGCATTCAAACTCTGACCAGTCTCTGAATCAAGGATTTGTCTTTTCTGTATTAAGAGTTTAATTATGCATGTAATTATACACACATAAATGTAATGAGAAGTTAATATCAAAGCGCATCTCTAATCACACCTCAGACCTATCATTAGACTTAAGCATTGCTCAGACAGTTGTATGTGAGCCAAAACAAAGGCATGCATCTGGGCTTTAGAGTTTTTTTCTTTGCACAGTATCAGTTCAAGTGATAAACAATATTAAATATAAGGCCATTAGCTGACGGTTTGATATTAACTGTCAGCACGCAATATAAATAGTGATTAGTACTTTCGCCTTGCACCTCCAGGTTCTGGGTTTGATTCCCGGCCCTCCGGTATGTGTGCATGGAGTTTGCATGTTCTCACTGTGCTTGGTGGGTTTCCTCCGGGTGCTCCGGTTTCCTTCCGCAGTCCAAAGACATGCAGATTAGGCTAATTGGTGTTTCCAAATTGTCCGTAGTGAGTGAATGCACGTGTGAATGTTGACCGGAAGGCCTACCACGGTTTTAAAAATGGGAATAAATACAATGGTAATCACCACTGGCGTCCACGGTCTCGAGTCGGACTACAGAGGTTCCTAGATGGATGGATAGATGGATGGTGCACATGTTCTAGATTCGGTGTTCCTACATCAAGTAAGTCATATGGAAGAAATAATAAGTGGGAAAGGCATGTTGTTAAATCTAGACAGTTTATTGATTAGCGTGATCATCTATGACTATTCATCTACATATAGTATGTACTTTTTTTTTTACTACAATAGACAGCAAAAAGAAACATGTGCTGTACTTTTTCAGTCTGTATTTTCTATCTCTCATTTTTTTTAGGCTTAAAGTCAAGTGGTTAAAGTTGGCTCTTTAGATGCAAATGAAATTTCCCACCTTGAATTCCTTCTCAAGAAGAATCTGGCAAACTCTGAGGCATGAATAAGCTGTTTGAATAGGGAGGATATTATCTGAGTAGATATGCATGCAGCTGTTGAACTTAATATGCAATCTTTGAATATAGCCCACAGTGATCTTTTGTTTCCTCTCATGTTACAATGGAGATGATATATCAATAGCTTTCTACCTACATCAGTTATATTTTTCCTGTGACTTTTTTTTTTAAACAACAAGGCACCTATCAGTCTCTCATCTTTCTCACTCTTGAGGTCTGAATATCGACATCTCCCAAAGGGAACTAACCTATTGATCTGCTCTCGTCTTTTGAGACTGCTTGTGCTACATTATACTCTGTCCAAAGGTAATACCCCTGGGATATTAATTAAGATTTTGCCCAGCACTGCATATAATCTGGTAGGAGGAAAAAGGATCTTAAAACATTTAGCCACATCACTGTGTTGTTGCATAAGTACGATACATTTAGCAAAGACTATTGGGTAAAAAACAAAAAGAAGTCTGAATCCCTTTATTGTGATTTAGTTTTAGTTTAAGGCCAGTTCCTTAAAAGGCCAGGACGTTAAACTCAAGTTATTGAGTGAAGGCACACAAGGTGAACATTTGCATTATGGAAAGTCAACAGAGCATTTTAATACATTTCCGCAAGACAGACTTAATCCATAAATCCCTTCAAGAAGGACAGAATATTAACTGCATCTTCATCAAAACCAGTAAAGGTGACTCTTCCTAACATACAAAACCTTAGTATTCATGGTAATGGTCAATTATGGTTAATGGTTTGGCACTTTTAACAAGGGACACTGGCACAAATCAGATGGGATGTAGATTTAGATCCCTAATGAAAAAGCCAGAGGCGACAGTGGCAAGGAAACCTTCCTGAGACAGAGTGAGGAAGAAACCTCAGGAGGAACCAGACTCAAAAGGGAAGCCATCATCTTCTAGGCGACATTAGATAGTGGCATTATGATAATTACAGTATATTCATAGAGCAGAAACAGAAGCAGTACTACAGTTTGAAAAAACATATATGATGATTGCTACAGTATGAGTGAATAATAGTCTTGCTATAAACATAAGACAGGTTACGAACATGGCGTGATAAGTCGAAAACCTAAATACGATTTCATTAATAAAAATAGCTATGATTTATGTCACTAGAGAGAAAACCTCTTGTTTTTACTTATGGTGTCAAGTATTGTGTTCATGTGTATGTGTTATTCATGCTGAATGCAGAACTCTTATCTTTTCGTTTTCAGCAACTCCAACTCAAGGCCATTTCTTGTACATTTAATTGATAGCCTTTACACACTGCTGGCTCCCTATGTGCCAACTTCTTGAGCCTTTACAGCTGGATGGGCATCTGTAATACTTAGTCACTTGAGAGTTTTGCTGGAATACAATCAAAGGTGTAGCATTTCCTTAAATAAATATGGAGTTTTTAGAGGAGAGAGCCAATTTTTAGCCGATACCTAGAGGCAACAGCTTATTGAAGTTGGCTGAGGCAGAAACCCTGCAGAGCAGAAGGCAGCAAGAGCCACTATTAAACGCCAGCTGTGTTCCGACCAACACACCCCAGTCCACTGAGAGAAGAGATACTACAGTGGAGGCGAGACAAGCTCGTTTGAACAGCAAGCCGGGGAAGAGACTTTCAATTAAGAAAACTGTTTAAAATGTTTGGATCTGTCTTCGCCGTATCTGTTCAATGCGCGATCCCAAAAGCTCAGCTGAACACCTGAAAGAAGTTGCTGGGAGCTGATTTGCGCGAACGAAAGCGCCAGAAGAAGGGGAATTATCAGTTCCTTTAATCCCATGGTGTGTTGAGTTAGCACGGCAGGGTGCTCTATCTCAGCAGGCCACAATAAGAACTGGCTTTGACTGTCTCCTGGAACCCAAATCTGAACATGACTTCTTTCCTTCGGTTTGTCTGGGAAACGAACATGAGAAAAGTTTTGTATTAAAAACATGCACTAGGACTTGAGGTGAATGTTACAGAGATCTTAAGACCTCTCCAGGAATAACGTGTGACTAATGTATCAACGTGATATATATTTCTCCATATGGAGCATAATTAAAGTTGATAAAAGCCAAGAAAGGATAGCTTTATGTACTGTAGGAGAATAGATGAAAGAATAAAAATAGGCTCTAATGTTCCTTTCTGTGCTCACGTTATTTTAATTGCACTGTGACCTTATGCAGTGACTCAGAGCACTGAAATCGTGTCTATATCATGGCTAGAAGACAGAAAGAGTGAATTAACTCTCGCAACCACACTTGAGTTCGTAAGGCAGTGCCGGACTGCTAGTGAATTTGTGGCTTAGGGACAAGAATCCATCATCAAAGACCAATTAAATTGTAAGTAGGGGTAATAACACTTGAGTAGGGAACATCCTTGGCATAATCACAATTCTTCCCAACCCACCACAAAGGCTTGCCTCTAGGGGTGTGGTATTTCAAAATGGTGAAAGGTTAGAAGTCTTCCCACAGACTCGCACTCGGCCACTGATGAGCACAGCGCTGGAGGGCGGTGCTTTCTGTACAATGGACATACATTATAATTAGAATCACTGTAGAGTGTGTTTATCTTCAGTTGAGGTGTATCTCTAGATCGTACGGACGATTGTACTGATGATTTAATATGTATTAATATAAACAATTAATTCAGAGAAAACATCCGCGAGGAAACAAAAAGTGTGAAAGAGAGAGAAAGAAAGAAAAAAACGGAAAGAGAGATACAGAGAACACGGTGAAAACGTTGCACAGTGATTGATTAGAAATACAGCCCTTGCTCAGAGAGGTCTGATAGCGGCCTTGAGAAAGAGACTGATTGAGGACGTAATTCTGAACGGAGGAGATTTCATGGTTAGGAGCATGAAACTGAAGGCAAGATGGATGGCAGGCCAGAAATTAGGAATTACTAAGAGAGGCACAGGCTCTTCTTCCAGGAGCCCCAAACAGCAAACAAACCATTGTTGTGTAAGCAACGATTCTCCTAGTGCTCGCTCAATTAAGTGGTGACTCATGCAAATGCACAGGAGGCAAGACACAAAGTGGAGAGTGCAATATTTTAGACTGGATGGATCTATTGACAAGGCTAGTGAGTTCTAGAAACACTCGTTATTGTGCGAGAGAACATAATCAGGACAAGACGCAAACAGACCGGCCAAGGTCTGGAGCATTAGCGAAGTGTTTCTGATTGAGTGAACTGAATGATACTGCTTTTAGCATAATATGTGGTTCCTTTTACTGAAGATATCCCGGAATGGACGAGATAAACTGGAAAATTGCTCGAGAAAATGCACAGCCTTAACCAAAGACGGAAAAGCCTTTTAAAGAGGTACAGGCACCAAGATGAAAACATAATGCATAATGTATGTGTTTTTTCATAAGCAGAAAATGAACTTTCCCCCTATTTTAAGTAACCGGTATTATTCCCCACCCTGTTTTTAAATACATACAGTTATAATTTACATGTATTGTATTTTAACTTCAAACTCACAGGACTATTTAGCATATCTGGCTGCAATAGTACAGTTCATTATAGCAACGCTCTGCGCATTAGTATTCAAAAGGAAAGCAGTTCCGAAATGCGCAATGCATTTGTGCCACAGTCACCTGCCGCTGAAATGGTTGTGCAATCCCCCAGCAGAGATCTAATTATCAGATTGTTTCTCAGCACTCTTATCTGGAACACATAATGGCTTGAATGCTGAATTTAAACACAAGTATGCTCTCTTATGCTCTGTGTGTGTGTGTGTGTGTGTGTGTGTGTGTGTGTGTGTGCTCATGCGTGTGTATGGGTCCAGCTATCATACCTTTCCACATTATCGAGGTTGCCTGCCACCCCGAGTCCTCCGATGGTGTACAGCTTGCCATCATAGACCAGGCTATTGTGGCGACAACGAGGGACTGTCATCCGGGACACCAGGTTCCAATTATCCAGCAGGGACATGTAGCACCACACGTCTGGCAGCATGACTCCCGACTCCATTCCACCTGAAGGAAAAACCCAAACACAAATGACTGCTCAAGTCTCCGTTTGCACACTGCCTTTCACACACCTACTCTGCTTCATCTCTACAGCAGCGACTAAAGCACCGAACGTCAAGATTCTAGTGTCACATTTTTGCACCAAATGTTAAACATGTGGGATTTTTTTTCTTCTTCACAGTAAAAAACAAACAAAAATAACAAAACAAAAGAAAACACCAGTAAGAGAGCTTTTAAGTAGGGATAGATTTATGTACTGTATAGAGAAAGAATTCCGGATTATTTAGCATGTCCTTTTAGCCAAAGGGGAGAGGACAGATGACATTGTCTTTCCCTCCCACTGAAATGATGGGTCAATTACACTCTCATCCAGAGAAGGCTCAAGGCACAGATCAATTTCCAGCTTGAATCTGAACAATACTGCACTGAGAAACATGGTTTTACTATTTAGGGGGCAAATGCAGACTGAGTCTAAAAGCATAAAATAGGCGGCAAGAAAATTCTGGGGGAAGAAAGTGGAAAGACTGCCTGCACGAATTCTCACCAGGCTGCACTAAATATAAACGCTCTTACCCATGGGAGGCCCAAAACTGCAAATGACACACAGCCATTTTGATTACCTGACAGGTAGATATTATCCCCCGCTGAAATGACAGAGAAGAACTCGCGGTCGTAGAATGGCAGGCTGGCCAGCGGGTACCACTTGTTGTTCTGGGGGTTGAAGCAAGTGACGGCTGTCAGTGAGCGCTGGTTCATACCGATGACCTGGCGCCCTCCTACCAGCACTATCACCTCAGCAACCCCTGCAGGAACAGAAATAGCAGAATAGCCTTTAAATAAATAAATCATTTTAAATAAATAAAAACTAGATAGATAAATAGATAGGATGAAGGGACCTAGTCTGTAGACAGAAAGATAACAAGCCATTTTTAAAATTCTTTTTCGTTTTTGTTTAACTCAGATTTTACATCACAATTTTACTCATTTTTTGAGTCAAAATTGAGTCAATCTCTGGAGACCCCCATGATAAAATGCCCAACTATACAACAGAAATAAACATGTAACTCATAGATTAAAATTATATTAAGCAATAAAAGTATACATAATTAGGGGCGTGGCCGATGTGATTTACAGCGGAATTGCGACCGCTGACACTGGATGACGTGTAGGGTATGAATGATGGAGGTAAATCAAATGTGATTACCATTTTATCTAAGTTAAAGCTTAGCTAGCTAGTTTGTGGTTACTGAGGTAGGTAGGAGTGTTCCAATCAACAGCCAGATCCACCCATATGCCCATTTTTGCCCAAGTCAACTCCTGCCAAAATTGTGATGACAAGACATCACACAGTCCCACTGCTCTTCAGAAAACCTAAGAGTGATGTCGAGTTCTTTTTAAACACTCTATCGTTATGACACATTAAGTCATATTTATTTATTTATTTATTATAATTATTTAGCTGAAGTCAGCTCACTGGATGAGAGACTAGCTACTACTGGAGCTAACCCGGGTTATAGACACTACAGTAGCTCAGAAAGGCGAGGGGTTTCCAAAGAGTTTCAAATAGTTATTTTTTAATCTGATCAGCAAACTAAGGAAATGGTAAACATTTTGTTCCCTAAAATCTTTTAAAGATAAATGGAGAATGGTGCTGATATTTGGTATATTATTAGACAGATGGTAAATAATTAAACTGGAATTAGTCTTGGCATTCAATCATGTTAGTTACTTATTAGGAAAGTTTTAAACATTAATGTTTGTGTAATAGGACTTAGTAATTTTTAGTTTTATTTAGTAAATTTATTTAGTAAATTAATTTTAGCTGAATACGTTTGCTGTAAAACAAAAACTAAAAGCAATAACAAAATACCAGACAGCTTGTCTAGAAAAGCAGACAGTGAACGTTCTAGATCCTGACACACAAAATCAACTTTATACCAAACATGATACTGGCTGGCTGACTGACTGTGCAGACAAACATTCCTTCCCTAAAAATACACACATATATACAGTATATATTTATTTAAGAAACGATAGAGAATTCACTTTTTGGGGGGAAAAAAATAAAACAAACTGAAAACAAAAAAGATTCTTGTCTGCCAGCTTCAGGCTCAGTCAGTTTGATTGCCCAACATGTTTTTTTTTTTCCCCTCCAAGTGTTTGGATTAAAATTCATGACATATATTCATCCCACAAAACCAGAGAACTCCGGCCTTTCTCTGCAGCAAAACAAAATAGGATCAGTCTATGGCAGCAGAATAAGATAAAGTTAATGTGCACAAACTACAGTAGAAAATATCTAAAAAAAAAAACATGACAGTGTAGCCAGTTATGCAGACGCTATTTAAAATGCAAAGACGATTTCCCTTCAGTGGGATTCACTGCTGTTATATTATTCTTTCCATCATATTAATTCCCCTAAGAAATAAGCTCCTGGTTAGTATATTGTAGCGAGGTATTGTATAGTTTATAAAGGTTTATGTAGTGCAAAATGAATTTCTGAAAAGCAGGCAATATTAAGCTTTAACATTAACGGAAAAAAAAAAAAAATTGCGATTTTACATGGTGTCTGTCTCCAAAGACTCAGTGTCACCTTAATTACCACTTTTATCTTCAATTTTTGTTTGTCTGTACACATTTTTTATATGTACAGTGTCACTAAAACTGGACAGGTGAAAAAGACTAGAGCATGATTTAGCAATCTTTAAATGTCCAGTTTGAGTGAGTCTCTGACTCTTAGCTAAGAGGAGTGGAACCTGATATACTCCGCTGCTGCTGTAGTTCATCCACCTCAACATTCAATAAGTTGTGCATTCTGAGCCAAGATGCTTTTTTTTTTGCTCAACACTGTTGTAAAGATGTTTTACAGTAGCGTTCCTGTTGGTTTGGACCTTCTCTTCTGACCCCTCTCATCAAAAAGAATTTCCACCCACGGTATTGTCTGTACGTTTTAGTGTCTCACAATATACTAAAATGTACAGTTTGAAACTGAACTAATAAAAATCTCAAACTGAAAATAGTCAAATGCGTTCATTTGCCATTACGTGCATCCATTTTTTTAGCACTCTAAAGTTTGATTTGTACATGCACTAAAGGTCTTGATATGTATTCAATTGAATTTTATTGGTATAGCGCTTTTAACAATTGTCATTGTCACAAAGCAGCTTCACACAATCAAATGAATTATTTAAGTTTGTATGGAA
>JAQQZT010000005.1:12109236-12126312 GCA_030068275.1 Clarias platycephalus | reverse complement strand
GTGACAAAATGTGGAAAAGTTCAAGGGGGCCGAATACTTTTGCAAGCCACTGTGTATATATATATATATATATATATATATATATATACATATATACAGTATATATACACATAAAAGTCAAAAGTATGATATGAAGGAAAAAGTCAGTAAAGATGCTTAAAAACAGACCAGGAAAAAAAATAATAAACTGAAAAAAAAAAAGTAATTGCACTTTGTTACCTTCTAGCTCTGCTACAGTATGATGTTTCTTAGATGGAAGGAAGCAGTTACCTGCAGAGAGTCGCGGGCGTGTTCTGGGTGTCTGCATCTCCTGTCGGGCATGTGGTAGCATGTGGTAGCGCTTGGCCTCATTAACCAGGTCTCGGCATGGCTCTGAGGACTTGATCAGTTCCTCGTTGTCTACCACATTCAGTAGGTAGCTGGGGTGGATAAAGGGCAGTCGCACTACAGCCAGCAGCTCTGACATATGCTGATAAAGAAAAAAAAAAGATTTCAGCCAAAAATGAATTTCGACAACATAATCACCCATTACCCATCATCTTGGTGAAGAAAAAAAACACCAATCAACACATCCTAAAAAGAGTCAAAGAACGTCCATTTGCATATGAGTAAAGATCTGAGCCATTATGATTAGATTATGCTTTCAAAAGCAATCGCTCACAGTGACAGTCCAACGGATAAAGAGCCCAGAGTGGGTCCAGGCTTGCCATTATATTCACATAATAAACTTCAACACCAATTACCCAGTAATCAAAAATACCATCAGAGTGTGCCAGCTTTATGTGGCAGTAGCCAGGTGATAATAAGAAGGCATAACAGAGTAATGTACAGGTGGTGAATATTTCCAAAACCAAAAGTCAGCAAAGGGAGGAGGGTTGCCATGGTGAACGATCCCATCACCTAATGCCTCTTTTTTCCACTATATCTCCTTCAAGGCCTTTGTCCAAATCAGCGGAACTTATAAACACAATGCAACATGCCCAACAGCTGGTGAGGCTGTTTAATGCATTTCCTCCTCCTCTACCCACTCTCAGGGGCGCAGGATTTCAAAAGCAAACTTGCCAAGCACATTATAAGACACAATGTAGGTCCACCAGAGGTGTAGCACCAAAATAACTCTAACACAGAAATTGGCCATCAACACACATTCTCATTCAGATGCACAGAGAGACTAGTCTAAATCAGGAGCTATAAAGGTCAGAGATGTGGGTGTGCTGGTGGCATTTCCATGCAGTCCCAGGTGAGAATACTCTTGAGGAATATTTGCACCATCATGTTGAGATAGTTTATCTACCTAGCGTTTTAGGAAGTAAGGTCTAACATCACCATTCACTGCGTTTCATTCAAGCGTGTAATCCCGGTGTTGGGGAAAAAAAAAAAATTAAGAATGTATTTTTTTTAACAACATTTGCAGGCAGTGTACCTGAAAAGAAATCCCTCTGGATTACAACCATTCTCTCCTCTGCTGAAGCAATCATGGCTTATCGACTGTATGATTTAAGAATCAGAACGCAGCTCTGCTTCTGCTTGGGCTTGAGCTGCTCTGCAATAATGTCATGGCAAGAGGGAGCTGGCTTATAGAACCATCTATGAAATATGGAACTGCTGTGCTGCAAAAGAAATTTCGCTTTATTTTGCATTGAGAGATGAATTGGCTATGATTCAGTGAACTGCATTAAGTGAGTTATATTGAAATTACCGAAGGCATGTAGACTCGTGTGGCAAAGCTCAGAAATGCAGTGATTGCTGTGTGCCCTTGCAAATCTGTTTACAATAAGACTTCAATAACAAACTCCTGGGCATTCAGTATGCTACACCTGTTTGCAGTAAAAGTGCACTGGGAACATGCTTTATAGGCGTTCTGCAGTGCTAAGAGCTACATCAGAGTCTCCATTAAGAGCTGAGTGTATTTTAGCCGTTTGTTGTAGTGCTTAACAACATGCTGTTATCTAAGACAGTGTCTTGCTGCAAACTCCAGGTGCACCGCTTCTACATTAGAGTTTCGATCCAACACAAGTCTTGCCTTGTGAGATTAGCTGCTACTTTCTTTTTCAGTGATTTAAAGAACCATTTTCTCATGTCCTTTTCTATCACCAGAGGACATATCAGATCTAATCTGCTAGGGCAGAGCTTAGCTGAAATGTTTCTTCACATTTTTGGTCGATATAATATAATATAATATAATATAATATAATATAATATAATATAATATAATATAATATAAATTTAATATAACATAATATAATATATAATACACAATACACATCATATCACATCACACCCTGCTTCAATCCTGAGCTTGGGTTACTATCAGGGTGTAGTTTCTTCCTGTATATACTGTATATGTGTGGGTCTCCTCCAGCTTCCCTGGTTTGCTATCACCTCTTAAAGACATGCCAGGTAGACTGACTGCAATACTGTCCATTGCTTCTGTGTGAACGTGTTTGTGCATTTTGTTCTGTGATACACTGGTGTCCCATCCAGGGTATATTCCCACCTTAAACCCAACCTTCCTGGGATGCACTTCATATCCAGAGCTACTCTGAGCAGGGGGTTACTAAAGATGAATAATGTAATTTAATGGAATTGATTTCCTATACCGATATCTTGAGTTTCAGTCAATATTGATATCCATCTGATATCGTTTCCTATGAGTCACAGTTAAGTGCTTAAAAAAATCTAACATGCTGTAAATATAACGATACAAAAAGAATAAAATAAAAAAAATGTTAACAAATAAACAAACAAATAAATAAAACCACAGCCGAGGCTGTAACCATAATGCTTCCAGTTTAAAAAGATTAAATGTACTGTTAAAATAAAATTTCAGGTTTTGCATTTCATAATTATTTGATGGTACTGGTCTAATTCCAATGGTGGATCAATGCAATGTATAATTATGATACATCATATCACATCATATCACACATTGTGTCCATGGATCTGACTTGTTCTGTCCAGCACAGATGCTCGATCAGATTCAATCAAGATCTTTATCATGTTCCTCAAACCAGTCCTGAACAATTTCTGCAGTATGGTAGGGCGCAATATTCTGCTGAAAGAGACCACAGCCATTAAGGAACACTATTGCCAGGAAGAGGTGTACTTTGTCAACAAATGTTTAATTAGGCATTCATGTGGTGTTACATGTCAAAGTAACACCACATGAATGCCAAGGATCCAAGGTCTACCAGCAGAACATTGCCGAGAGCATCACACTGGCTCCGCCGGCTTGCCTTCTTCCCATGGAGCATCCTCATGCCATCTCTTCCTCAGGTAAGTCATGTACACACACACCCAGCTGTGCACATGATATAAAAGAAAAGATGATTTATCTTCCATTGCTCCATGGCCCAGTTTGATGCTCATGTGCCCATTCCAGGCACTTTCTGCGGTAAACAGGGGTCAATATGGTCACTCTGATTGGTCTGTGACTATACAGCCATATATGTGGCAAGGTGTAATGAACTGTACAGTATGTTTGAACCCCATGCAAATCAACAAGCCTTGGTGTGATGGTGGACTATCCCAGAGACAAATAGGTAGGAATCTTGAAATACCCTTCTACAGAGTTATAGTTTGATTTAAAAAAAGAACAAAACATGAGTTGTGACCTAATCGCCCTGGGCCTTCTGAGTCATTCCATTTTATTTGAAGATGTGTTTAGAAGAGCCCTCTAATTCTACGCTTAGGTGAGATGTTGCTCTTATAGCCACTAAAGTCAGCACAGTCTTAATGAAGCATTATCATCTAATTTAGCATGCATTTTCACATTGCATTTGTGGACATGAGACTACTTAACAGGACAAATATTAAAATATTACGTTTTATACCCGTTAATATTATTTGTTAAAATATAATAATGATAAATATAGCTTGCGCCTGACCCAAATCGATGAGGAAAAAAGTGTTCGTTTAGCAAAAGAACCATGGACCATCCCTTTAATGAGCAGCTCAAGTATTTTATTTTAAAGGTATGTTCCTGACACAAGAATAATCTGCTGTAATATTTTATTTCATGGCCAGATATGCTCTCTGTGTTTCCATTATTATCTTCAAGTGGAATAAGAAATTGCAATCCCCAGGGCAAGCCACAACAAGGCAGAATCAAATTTGTGATGGTTATTCCACAGCTTGTAGATATAAAATGTATCTATCTAAGCCATAAATCATGAGGTCGGATTGCTCTCCAAGCAACTCTGAAGACTGATCATAATAGAAGGCTAGGATTCATCGAGCTCTCCTTATATTTTTCACTGCTCCAGGGCAGGACTGTAAGAGATAATAGAGGGATGGAAAAAATTGCATAGACACAAACACGAATAATTTGTGCATAAACACACAAATGCACACAAACCACAAATATAAACAGTTCTAAACACCCACACAGGAAAAAAAAAAAAAAGAACATGGATTAGAAGTGTGAACAGGATAATCAGTTCGCAAAACATTACTGAGGTGAGAAGAGTGATGGAGAGGAGACAGATTAAATATGTCCATGATACACTTTACTCCCCATGGGATAAATGGAAATGTGCGTTCCAGAGTCAACAGTGCCATCATCCTAGACAGTGTCATTTCCCTAAAAACACCTGTGAGCTCATACAGACGATTCATATTAAACAGCGGCCACGACTTCACTGTGAAAAATGACCCACTACAACGGGTTCGATTACAGCGCTCCTTGATTGCATCTTGTCAAAGCCTAGCGAGAGCGCTGGGGGGTTTAGTGTGGAGTGTCTCGAGAGACTGGGAACAGAGGCTACGGAGAAAACAAAATCAATAGGTTGGAAATGCTCAAAGAAGGGATGACTTCATAGCCTATAAACATGCCTCTTAAAAACCTGCATTATGCCATAGCTTCATTGCAACTGCCAGCTTTCCATGATTGAGAAGCCATCAGGTTTGGAACGGCGGCCCCTTTCTGCATTTTAACAGAACACTACGCTTATTCTCTGCCACTGGCTCTGATCAGTCAGAGAGTAAAACAGACAATTACAGAGATCTACGCCTGGCCTGCAGCACGAGACAGCAATTTCAGCTTAGGACTGTCATGATAATTCACCATCAAGCTCCATTCAAACGAAAGATGTAACACAAATGCCTGAATTTCCGCTCAATTTGCCATAGGCACCAAACTGCACAAATAAAGGTCTCAAAGCATTGGCATGAGTAATTCGGATAATAATCCAGCATGTACTAATAGACTACCTAAGCAGGGCATTATTTCATTAAACACACACAGCTCCAGTATCAGAAGCTAATATGCAACAGATAATTATATGCAAGATAATTGTGTGTACATCAAATTGTGACTTGATGTGCTTATTTGTTCAGTGAAGTACAGGACTGAAAAATCTCAATAAATAAATGAAGTTAATATGTGCAATCATTCTTTTTTTACTATCATCAAAAATGGTTAGAAATGTTTTTATAAAGCTGACTGGAAATCAAATTACACTTCAAAATGGTCTAACACATCAACAGAGAGAAGAAAGTAAAAGCAGCCCTGGGTCTCAGATCATAATGCACTGAGGGATCAAAGAGTTTTGAGTGAGAAGTTGCACATCTAGACAGTCTAGACAGACAATAACCCAGAGCACCTGGACACACATGACTGTGTATTCAGTGTAGATAAGTGACACACACACACATTTTATATATATATATATACATAAATTTTTTTTTCTTTTCACTGATGCAATTAAATCTTAACCCTAATCTAGCTCTATCTCTTTCTCTCTCTCTCTCTTTCTTTCTTTTTTTTTTTTTTTAATTAAAGCTGTCAGCTCTTATTTTTGGCTTTTGAGGGCATTTATTTGACCCCTCGCGAAATCTAAAACCACAACCACATAGACACACAGACACATACAGTACTGCATTGCTGCCAAATTAAAGTGTCATCATATGGGCCTCTACGATTTGGTTAATTACACAATGTAAGCTATTATCTAGATAAATCCAATTTCATTTTTGAAAGCATGCTACAGAAATGTCATATGTACAGCGCCTAGGGATTCAGAAGTGTATTGATTGGGCAAATAATTTTTCTTCAGTGACCTATTACTTACACTCGTATAAATCTGTCTTAGAGGAAAAAGCCTGTACTCTGCACTCTTTTTTTACAGTCCAGGCAACATAAATCTACATAGTTGGCAGAGTAAAACAAAGCACCTAGGAGATGCCGTAGACTGCTTTCTGATGAATATACCAGCCTGCAAAAAAAAAAAGAAAAGAAAAGAAAATAACAGAGATGTGAGAAACTGTGAATAAACTAGAGTCTTTTGAGTTCTGGGTGGGTGTTATGTTGGATTTGTGATTTTACAGGTTGAGCCTCATAGGAGAAAAGTGAGGTATCAGACCTCTGAACTTCGGCTAAATTCAGATTGATTTCCTTTTCCAGACTGTTGTTCGGCAGCGGCTGTCTTGGCCCAAATAAACATCAGTCCATTACATCACTATTGCTTCCTTTTCATGCCATCAGATCCAGTTTCACAGCAAGGTTCAACGCGCCCCGAGCAGTGTGCTCAATTGGCTGTCAGACTTCCTTGGTGGCTGATAATGCACATTTGCAGTTTTCAGTTATATTCTAACACATTACCTTGGACAAAGTGACATTAGGCAGTAATGTAATTCGACCAAGACAAACTCATTTCACCGACTACAAATGAAATGAAAATGAAAGAAGCTAAAACAGCATGTGCATAAAAACTTGTTGACAAGCTCTGTTTGCAATTCAGAATGCCTGGAGTATTGTTCATATGCAGCAAATTACATGTGACAGCTTTACAACTCTCATGGCTCTGAGCAAAAAGAGAAATGTTTTACATTATTTTAAAATGTTACCACTGAGACCATGTCTATACCCGTCATAGGCAGAATGACAGCTCTTTTTGCCTTTGAAGGAAGACGCTAGGATTTTAATTTAATCTTTATTCGGAGAATGTGTAGCGTATGAGCAATTGCCATAAACAAAAATTTGTCTGTAGTCAGACCATTTATCCTTTTATTTGATACTTGCATATAGTCAAAAGCTTAACTGCTATTGTTGTGGCAACCAGTAAACATTTTAAATATGCAATTATCTATCAAACATTCAAAGCTATAACAATTACATAACAACTGTGTAAGAGTACAATATCTATTCTTATGTAGTTTTGTACATTATTTTGCATTGAAAAAATGCAACAATGTTGAAGTGTATAATTAACATTGTGGAAATCAGCATTATATCAGTTATGCTGTACTGGAACTGGACTGATTAAAAACCCAATCTGCGCATCCCATTAAGTTCAAATATACAGTATAGAGAGGATGATGGTCACACTAGTGTGTCCTCTGCTTGAGAACCTGTGAGATCTGCACTGGTGATTCCTGAAGAGCTTAAGATAACCAGTAACCAACACGCATTAAAGTACATGTTATACAGTTATACGGCCACACTATAACCATTAAAACAAGCAGTAGCTTTTAAACAACACAAAATGCCACAGAAATCAGGCATTTCTGCTGACTTCATGACTCTATTTCAGCTATGGAGCTCATTATGTTTCAGTCATTAAGTCAAAACCTTTGGATACATCTTGTTTATAATATTATACAGTACCACTGTTCCCATCAAATTTTAATTTGATTTAGTTTTAGACAGAAAAAAAAAATCCATATTGTTTTGCAATGTTAACTGTCAGTCATAATTCAATCTCTTCATAAAAAATGTAATTAAATTGTGCAGCCTATATTCAAAATTTAATCAACTCATGACCCGAGTACACTGTAGCATCAGAATGATTATTATTTATTTGAATTCTTTAATCATAGCTTTGACAGTAGTTGTGACTGTAACATAAATAATAGGCTTAAATGCGTTATGTTTCTATAGTATCAGCTCATTCACAGGAGCTTGTATGACAGAAACTTCACATATTCTATTTCTAATAAGTTTTTTTTAATGGGTTTAATGAAGAAATAATTGTTCATTTAATGATTTTTTTTTTTTTTTTTAATAAAAGCCATTTATTTTCAAGTGTCAGGACTTTGTAACAGTCACAGTGGTTTGTAAATGTTTATACTGTTTACAGCTGCTATAATGTACAAGAGCATGCCAACACAAATTAAACAGTTTTTTTATGTGGTGGAACATCTTGCAGATGCAGTTACACTAAACAGAAGTGGTTTCATACCTTACCTGCTGTATTTTTATACAGCAGTATCGTCCATCCTAATATTCAGATCGTAACTGGGGCACTATAATGTTTACATGGGACTTACTATTCTTGTATAAGCTTAATTTTTCCAAACATTTAATGGAAATGTAATAAAAATAATGTTTTGCATAAAATCTCCCATCATTTTCCCTAAGAATTTGGAGTTCATAATAAATTACGTTCTGTTCACAGTACTGTGTTCTCTGCAGTAATCATATGACGGACTGGAGATACCGACAACTGAGGTATTAAACAAAAATGGCTAGCTGGGTTTAATTTTACTATTTATTGCCCAGATTTACTGTAATTCATGCTATTGCCCCTCAGTCCTTTCCTAATTCTGCATTAAGTGCAGAATAGCTAATTCTGCACTTAATGCAGCTAAAATTCAGATACATCAACAGTATTCTCGATGTTGCTATAGATTAATTCTGGTAAATTTTACAGATATTAGTTATGTATGTAAGGAAATACAGTCTATTAAGAAATAATCACAGCCTTGGTAAAGACTTTTAATAAGAAAGGTTATGAAAACTATTTTGTGGGTAATTAGAGATAATTAAGCAAATTTTCAAAATCTACAAAATCATGAACACTCCTAATTCTAGTTTAACAAAATGTAACTGTTCCAATTTATATTTTACTTTTTAAAGTGCACCTGGAAGTTTTAAGTGGTCATTCATGACTTCTTTGTTCACTGAGGTATGAATATGAAGTGACATAAGACAGCAAATAAAGGCACTGTCTATTAAAAATAACTACATGCCTGAATAGGTCCAAATCCACTGTAAGAACATTAAATAAGACATTTAAATAATCTGAACTGTAATAAACATGCACTTTACTCACACTGTGATTAGGGATATTTAAAGAAACATTTCTCAAAGGACCAGAGTTAAAGATTCTCCAAACCTATGAAGACATCACCTGCATGCAAACACACTGCAGTATTTGGAAGCACACTAGAAGAACATTTTGCCACGTTTCTGGAAATGTGACTACAGCCAGGGTCCATGATCGAATGGAACACTGGCAGTAAAACCCTGAAGATATGTTTGAGTTTAAAAAAGATGAATGGTTATACAGAATAAAAAAGTTAATCACCTTTGTTATGCATGCTGAGTATCTGTGATGTTATGGAGCAGTGTTTCATCCAGAATCCCTTAGAAACTTGTTAGGATAAATGTCACCATAGACCATGAAATTATTTTGATAGTTATTAAATAGCAAAGTTTGTAACAACTAGCTAAGCTTAAACAGTTAAATATTTTACAGGTGAGATAAATCTAAGCCTAGGGAAGCCGAGCTCAGTTTTGTAAAAGCCCCAAATTTCCCATCATAAAAAAAGGATTCTTTGGTTGTGAGTTGAGATCAGTCTTAGGGCACATAATGTGATGTGTTCCCCGGCAGCCAATTTTGTGCTCCTGCAATCAAAGATGGCCTGCAAGTTCTCTGCAGTGTCAGAAATCTTTGATTAAAATCTCAGAGTGTGACCACTGCTACAATGCCCTTTTAGAGAACAACGTAGGATGAAGTAAAACTTCAAGTAAGATGTTTATGTCTGGCAATATATTTTACTATTTTATTCCTTGCATGCTCATGAGCTTTCTGTATTGTCCTGATTTACCCAGTCAAAAACTTTTGGAATGAGCTCACTCCCTTGACTGAGAAGCAACCTCATGCAAGAATGAGCTTGACTGACAGCATGCGAGGGCAAATTGCAGAGGTCTTGAAAAAGAAGGGTCAACACTGCAAATATTGATTCTTTGCATAAACTTAATGTAATTGTCAATAAAAGCCTTTGCTACTTATGAGATGCTTGTAATTATACTTCAATATACTGTCCTATAGTAACATGTAACAAAAAGATCTAAAAACACTAAAGCAGCAGACCTTGTGCAAATGAATATTTGCATGAATGAGGAACAATGCTTAGGATTTCTGCAATTTTTGGAAGCTTTTTTAGAGATGAAATTTTTTTTGCCAGCTTTGTAAAAAAGCTATGCTAATAGGTAGAAATTCTTGTAGTTCCATAATCAAAATTAGAATTCCTAACTCACCTGTACTCGATTGCTGGGGTCTTTCTTGATCCACTTGATAACCGTCTCATACACCAGCTCCTCAGCTTTTGCGTTGAGACTGTCATTGGACAGGTAGCTGATGAAGTCCTCTTTGGAGATGTTGAGGATTTCTTGCTGACTTGCCACCTCTGGGAAGTTCTGCAGAGCGAAGGCTTTGGCCATACTGTGGAGCTCTGTGCACTGCATGGCCTCTGCCATCGCCAGCACTCCCAGGCAGTTACTGGCTGTCAGCTGTTTCTCTGTATGAGATTAAAAACACACACACATATACAATACATGAACAGAGAGACAAAACACAGGAACAGCTACACACACACACACACACACACACACACACACATACACAGACACACACACACACACATATTTGCACCTTGTAAGATGGACATCTACAGCCCATGCCTTCGGGAATGGTGTTTGCTGGATTAAATTTCAGCGTGTATTGCTATAGAGCCAAAGAGTATAATATCTCAAGCAGATGGCGGGAAGAAGAACCGAGAGAAGAAAATCGATTGGACATGGATGCAGGAGGCTCACCTGGGCCTTTTGATTAGTGGAGACCAACACGAGGTTTTTCCACTGCACAAAAGGTCAACACAATGAAACAAGAGCTCTTTACTCTTCTTTACATCACAGCTTTAATGAACAGCAGCTTCAGCACCGCACAGTGCTGTCAGTGTATATATGAAGAACTGAGAATTTGCCTTGGTCTAGCACTAACGTTTCTGAGGTGAAAATTGAAATCTTCTTATACTGCCTCGAGAGTAATTTATCAGTTATTAGAGAGAATGGATGGATGAGATTAACACAGTAAGTAATGATACACAGAAAACCAAAACAAACCTTTCGCTCCTCTTTTAACAGAGCAATAAAACTTACATTCCTCCAACAATGCACGAACATTCACAGTTATCATGAACCACTCACTCACTCTCACACACTCATCGTCTATACAGCTTTATCTTGTGTTTAGGGTCACGGGGGGGCTGGAGCCTATTCCAGGAGGCTTATGGCACGAGGCGGTGTATACCCTGGACAGGATGCCAATCCATCACAGGGCACACAAACATACACTCACTCACACACTATGGGCAATTTGGGAAATTAGCCTTATCTGCAGTGGGAGGAAACCGGAGTACCCGGAGGAAACCCACCAAGCACAGGGAGAGCATGCAAACTCCATGCACATCGAGATGGGAATCGAACCTGGCCGGGAATCGAACCCGGACCCTGGAGATGCTAACCACTACACCAACGTGCCGCCTTGAACCAACTTGTAAAAGAAAAACCTACACACAAAAAAAGTTAATTAAAACCCAACAAATATCTTACTTTCCGTCCACACTGAAAGAATGATCATTTTTCTACATGGCACACCAGTGACTGCAGTTATTTTTTACCTATTCTTCTTTTTTTATATAGAATATTGCTGCTCTTCTACAATGAATTCCTACTGGAGCGAATGTCATTTCATACGAGTTGAGATATTCATGGATTATTAAGTGGCAGATCCCAGTGGAAGACAGTGGCAGAGGAACTGGAGATAGGAAAAAAAGTAAACCTGTGCTGTCAAAGCTCCCATCATCCTCCAGACTTTTTGATTTTGTTTTCAAATGCGGCAAACCAGGTTAGCAATTCAACTTTCTCATCACTGGTAAATCAAAAAAGGGCATCGTTCAAAGACCATTAAATAAGTCTGATGGTGAAATTAATGTTGAGAGAAGAAACATGTATGCAGGGACTTAGTAAAAAATATATATAGCATACATTCAATGTGAACAATAGTTCCAGTATCTCAGTATATCATCCTTGCACATACTGGAAAATGTGCCACAGACAGAATCCAGACTCCTGATGTGTTTGCCCACAGCTGTCATGACAGTTTGGCTAAAATATGTATGGCTCCCATCTTTACTGTGTCACAGAGGATGATATCCAACAAGCAGTCAAATTACTAGCACATATTTTTTTCCCAAGATTTAATACAAGCAAAGCCAGTGGTAATATTACATAATTGCCTGACTAGCCTTATAAATACAGAAAAATGTGTATATGATGGCTATAGTGATGAAACTCTGTACTAATAACACACTCTATTCCACACTACATAAAAGCCGTCAATCAGGAACAAGCACACAACAAAGAATTTGTGGGGAAGAGAAACGAGCTTTTAGAGGAAGAAGAGCTAATGAAAATTTCTTCCATTTATTTTGCTTCTGAAAAGCCACAACCCAATTAAAATATAATGTGAAACAAATAATAAATAAAACATAATACAAATAAAATAAAATAAAAAATACAATACTTAACTAATTGTGTAATCAAATATATAGCCGTGGTCAAAAGTTTTGAGAATGACACACATATTCATTTTCACAAAGTCTGCGGCTTTAGAGTTCTTAGATCTTTTTGTCACATGTTACTATGGTATACTAAAGTATAATTACAGGCATTTCATAATTGTCAAAGGCATTTATTGACAATTACATTAAGTTTGTGCAAACAGTCAATATTTGCAGGGTTGACCCTTCTTTTTCAAGACGTCTGCAATGTACTCTGGCATGCTGTGAATCGACGTCTTGGCAACAACCTGACTGATGGCAGCTTATTCTTGCATAGTCAGTACTGGGAGTTTGTTCGAATTTGTAGGGTTTTGTTTGTCCATCTACCTCCTGAGGATTGACCACAAGTTCTCAATAGGATTAAGGTCTGGGGAGTTTCCTAGCCATGGACCCAATATTTGATATATACATTCACTTTATACATTGTGTGACAGTGACCATACCTAACTGCCATCTCTCCTTCTCTTCTGCTCTTACCTCTTCTCCTCTCCCCCCCTCTCTTTCCCGCTCCTTGTCTCTCTTTCGAGTTATTCATGTCGCTCCTGAACTGCCAGTAATCCAGACCTTCTTTGCCCTCTGGACTCGCCTGACTCGTCCTGGTGTCCCGCTTCTGGTTGGAGATCTCGTTGCAATGGTTGCTCTGTGTGATCTGCCTGGGATGCGCGTGGTGACTGGGGACGGTTCCACTTTTACCCAAAGACGGTCCTGGCCTCGGCTGATGCTGTTCGCTGAGGAGTCTGGAGTTTCCTACAGTCTACCTGAGCCTCCAATAATGAACTGGAATCCATATTAACTTACACATCTCCTGTTATACTGATCTTCCAGCCTCCTAACACACAGCATGACTGCTGATCAATCCCTGCTATCCGTTATCACCCAAATGAGGATGGGTTCCTTGTTAAGTCTGGTTCCTCTTAAGGTTTCTTCCTATTGCCATCTCAGGGAGTTTTTCCTTGCCACTGTCGCCATCGTCCTCAGCTTGCTCATCAGGTACAATCTTATCATTTTGATTCATACACATTCACATTTCATACAAACTTAAATAATTCTACTGATTGTGTAAAGCTGCTTTGCGACAATGTCAACTGTTAAAAGTGCTATACAAATAAAATTGAATTGAATTGAACATTTTGATGTTTTATTCCTTCATTATGCTGGAAAAAGCATTGTTCCACACCAAACTGTTCTTGAGTGGTCAGAAGAAGCTGCTCTCTTATGATGTTTTTGTACCATTCGTTATTCATGGCGGTGTTCTTAGGCAAAATTATGAGTGAGCCTGGCTGAGAAGCAACCCCACATGAATTCACACACATGAATGGTCTCAGAATGCTTTACTGTTGGCATGACGCAGGCCTCTTGGCATAAACTTTATGTAATTGTCAATAAAAGCCTTTGACACTTACAGTATGAGATGCTTGTAATTATTCTTCAGTATACCATAGTAAAATTGTAAAAGCACTGAAGCAGCAGACTTTGTGAAAATTAATAATCATTCTCAAAACTTGTGGCTATGGCTGCAAAGGCATACAGTAGGCTTGCAAATGTGTAATGTATATGTGTAAAACACAGATGTCTCTCTTCACTATGAAAGTATCTGTATACTGACATCCATTGTGGATGTTATTAATTAAAAGGATCAAAACAATGGGCATGTAAGTTTTGTCGAGCTCAAAATAAAGTATTTCAGTAGTACAAGGGATATTTGTGTGAACGCTTGCATTCTGAGTCTGCCAATTCTTAGACGCACTGGAGAAGCTTATAACACAAACAACACATAACACAGAAAGCACATAATACAGAAAATGGCTAGTTATTTTGATTTCATCCAAAAAAAAAAAAAAAACATTTTTGTGCCTGTATGCCTTTGTTGAAGCCCAGGCCTTCACTCAATGGTACACACACTGCCAAGGTTTTATTTCCATTTACTGACAAGAGTTTGAAAAAATTTTCCTTTAAGATTAAAAAGTGGTCTCAAAGTTTTAAAAAGGTACCCGTGTGGCATGTTTGTGGCATGTTCATGTTAGATAGACTGGTTTGAGTATTTCAGGAATTGCCATTCTCCTTGGATTTCTACAATAGTCTATAGAATTTACGAAGAAGAGCTGAAAAAAAAAAAGAACATCTAGTGCACAGCAGTTTGTGTTCAGAAATGGCTGGTTGTTGTGAGAGGACAATGGGCAAACTGGTTCCAGCTTGCAAGGTTTTGTCTGCAGTAACTCAAACAGCCACGCTTTACAACAGTGGTTAGCTGAAAAGCATCTCAGGACACTCAACACATCAAGGCTCATGGAGGATGAGATACAACAGCAGATGCCCACATTAAATCTAAAACTGAACAGTTGATGTTGGGGGATTATTTTTCCACTTTTGTTTTCCACTCTTTTAATCCAAGAAAATCTGAAGTTTCTAAAAATTTTAACCGATTAACAAGTCATTAGCTTAACTATTTTACCCATTCTGGTGTTGATGTAAACATGAGCACCTAACATGTATGTGCTTGTTATTATGCTGCTGCTACATGAACATCAGTGTACTGCATATCAGGTCAAATTTGCTCCTACTGTATATCCTTGTAAGCTACATAGAGAAGAATGGAAACACCATGATTTCTTACCCAGAAAAGACACACAGACTTTGCAGAAAGTGTTAAACTGGAACTTGTTGGCAGCTTCCAGTAAGGTCTTGGCATTGGCTGAGTCTATGATAAGGGAGCCTGTGTAGACAAACTCTAGCAGTAGCTCCAGAACATCAGCGCCAACGCTGTTCATCGTCAGTGTCATCTTCTCACCGCTTTTGTTCTCTCCGGCCAATCTGGAGAGAGCAGAGAAGGACAGGGTCAATAAACCAGTAAGAGAAATGGTTAAAACCTGTCATGCAGTCAGATTCTAAATGACTGAAATGTAAACTGTCAGTGCACTATAGCTGGTGTATGAGAAGTGTGGCAGAGCTTGAGGGGAAATCTGGTTTGGTTGTTATGAATCTTCATGCATAATACATATATAAAAGTGAATGAGATGTGCAGACTGCATGGCCCTCTAATGGAGCAGTAGCTTGTTTAGGAAAGGCAGAGAGCTAAGTACATCTTGTTAGAGCTGATTGGCAGACGAATGCTCTGCAGCCTTGTTTGGGGGAAAGACTTAAGGAATTCTAGGTAAAGGTCTAAAACTAGAGCAGGACACAAAAAAGCCTCTTGAAATAAAAGCTTCTGATAATTACACTGTAATGAAAGGATATGCCAGACAGTGACGCATATGCAGACTGACTTAGTAATGGCATGGAAATAGCTGTAATACATTTTCTTCTGCATTTATTTCCCATTTCCCTATGTCTACAGTCGTATACAGACACACACACACACAGACCTTACAACAATCAGTCATACCATTATGACCACCCGACTAATATTGAGCAGGTTCCCTTTTTCCAACAAAACAGCCCTAGCATGATGGGTCAGAGATCGATGGGTCAGGGCTTCACTAGACAAGTGAAAGTATGCGGTGGTATCTGGTAAGTTGTCAGTAGGCTTCATGTCAATCAAGTTGTGAGGTGAGACCTCCATGGATCGGACTTGTTTTTCCCAGTACATCCCACAGATGCTCGATTGGGCCGAGACTGGGAGAATGTTGAGGCCAAGTGAACACCTCAAACTCATTATTGTGCTCCTCACACCATTGTTTAACCATTTTGCACTATACAGTAACACAGTGCATTATCCTGCTAAAAGAGGCCACTGCCATCTGGGAATACTGCTTCCATTAAGTTATGATAGGTGGTACTGTATGTGTCAAAGTAACAGCCACATGATTGGCATCCAAATGAATTCCCATTGCCTAAAGCATCACTTTTGGCACTTTGGGTGGAGAACAAGGGTCAGCTTGGGCAGCCTGACTGGTCTATAGCTATGCAGCCCCACATGCAACAAACTATGTGTTCTGACATCTTTCTACTGGAAGCTCTTCTATTGGATCGGACTACGTGGGCCAGCCATCACTCCCCAGGTTTATTAATGAACCTTGGCCAATCATGACCCTGGGCTGGTCCACCAGTTTTCGTATCTTGGACCATTTTTGAAAGGTCCTGACCACTGCAGAGTGGGAACATCCCACATGAGTTGCCATTTTGGAGTTGCTCTGATCTAGTCATCTAGCATCACAATTTGGCCCTTGTCACTAAAATCTTACACTTGCCCATTTTTTCTGCTTTCAACACATCGGCTTCAGGGATAAAATCTTCATTTGCTGCCTAAGAAAATCCCACCCACTTTCAGGTGCCTCTGTGTGTAATTCCCTTCATTATTTATGTTATGGATGATGTATATGATTATAGTGTATATGATTACATACATACATACATACATACATACAGTGGGGCGAAAAAGTATTTAGTCAGCCACCAATTGTGCAAGTTCTCCCACTTAAAAAGATGAGAGGCCTGTAATTTTCATCATAC
>JAQQZT010000005.1:12079678-12109136 GCA_030068275.1 Clarias platycephalus | reverse complement strand
ACAGCCCCAAAACATCACTGCTCTAGAGGAGATCTGCATGGAGGAATGGGCCAAAATACCAGCAACGGTGTGTGAAAACCTTGTGAAGACTTGTCATTGCCAACAAAGGGTATATAACAAAGTATTGAGAGGAAATTTTGTTATTGACCAAAAACTTATTTTCCACCATAATTTGCAAATAAATTCTTTAAAAATCTAACAATGTGATTTTCTGATTTTTTTTTTCATAGTTGAGGTTTACCTATGATGAAAATTACAGGCCTCTCTCATCTTTTTAAGGGGTAGAACTTGCACAGTTGGTGGCTGATACATACATTACAATAAATACAGATAAGAGAAGATGACAGTCACTTTATGTAAACATTTCATTAAAACATTTACTTCAGTTTAATACAAATAGCCCATGGTGCTTAAACTAAATATTTAAATATATTTAAATTTAATACACAGATGTAACCTTGCATTTTTGAAATTACAAAATTGCTGGTAGTGTATTTTTGGGCTAATATATATGGAATATAAATAGTATGACAGGAACATAGATGAGATGAGGCATGTGTGTGTGTGTGTGTGTGTAAGAGAGAGAGAAAGTTAGAGAGAGAGTATGTGAATGAAGTATGGCAGGAGAGGAGAGGGAAAGAGAGGCAGAGAGTCGGTCCTGCCATTGAGAGCCAGCAGCCATCCATCATTGGGAGAGGTACCGTTCCATGACTGGGACCTGGGTTTAGTCTCAAAACACCTTTCAGCTGCTGCCAAAGTAAAATGCACCATGGCCTGTGTATGAACTGATGTATTAGTCGTCATATAGGCCTGACTGGGGGAAGAGGCAAAAATACAGTATGAGGTGAGGGGTAAATCTCTGGAATTGGCTGGAAAATCAAGAATGTTACTCCTGAAAAGAAAAAGAAAAATAAATAAATAAATAAATAAATAAATAAATAAAAATGCAGCTTATTGTGGTCAGTTGTAAATGCAGGAGTAGAAATACCACAAATGAAAAAGCAAAAGTAATCCGCGACTGGGGTGTGAGGATACGTGTGTGTGGGAGAGAGAGAAAGGAAGGAAGAAAGAAAGAAAGAAAGAAAGAAAGAAAAAATAATCAAATTAGTAAAGTCAGCCGAGTCCTCTGTTCAGTTGTTTGCATACAGGAATGTGAATTGACACCTTCAGGAATACAATCGCTGTATAAACACTGTGCTTGGAAATAAGTTTGTGCTTTTAGCAGGGCAAAGAAAAATTTTAAAAACAAGAACTGATCTTTATCTACACTCACTATAACCAATACCATCGCCAAACTAACAAAGCAATGGAATTACTGGTGCTGTGAGGGGGAGCAAGGCTAGAAAATGGCCACAATTTCTATTTTCCCACAAATGGAAGGAACAGACGCTGGCGGATGCCTATCTGAGAGCTTTTTTTCATTTTACAAAAAGATCATTGAATTGGTATGAATATCTGAAAATATTTGCATGCACTGCTTGGAGACTTCAGCAATGATTTGTTAAAGTACAAAATAATGAGCACTAATTTACATGTGGATTGGGATCCGTTCTGTGCAAAAAGTTGGCATGTTATGCATAATTTATAAAGAATAACTATGCGAATTACATCACATGCAAAGTCAGGGGATGTTTCTGTTAGCCGGAAGCTCGACATCAGAGACTCTCAGAAGAGTGAAGTGAGAGAGGAAACTCATGTATAATACTGGCTAAGAGCAGTGAGATACTGTACATTGAAACTGTTGGAACTCAAGAACTGTTTAGAATATTATATGAATAAATGAATAACTGTGTGTATCATAAGATATGAATAATGTTAATAATGTTAAGATAAAAGTGAATGTTAATGATAATAAGATAAGAATTAATTACATTTGTTTCTTAAAGGTACTGGTTAAATGCTGATGGCTGGAGTTTTTAACTGAATTTTGAAGATGGTGTGGTTAAGTCTTCAACTTGCAAGCACCGGCTTGTGTAAATGTAGTACGCGTTCTTCAGATTTACTCATTTGCACATAGTATTGCAGTTCCCAATGTGGGGCAAGGGTGACTCTGGCAGTTTAGGCTCAGGGTTTATGATCAGAGGATCAGGGTTCGAGCCCCACCACTGCCGGGTTGCTACTGTTAACCCTATGCCCATAAAAAATATACCCACTGGAAATGCAGGGCATATTCAGTGCCAGTGCAGAAATGGGTGATTTGCAAGAAGAAGTGTATCTGTTAAAATAAAGATTCTATGTGGAGACCCAGAGAAAGGGAAAAAGCAAACCCCAAATTGATGCTCAGGTTTATTAAATTGCACTGAAGGTGCAAAATAGATTTACACTGACAACAGCACATATTTGTCACCTTTTGGCAAAAATTCCCTGCAACTGCATATTCATTAAGCCAAACACAGAAAACAAAGAATACCTGTTATTTTTGCCAAAGAATACCTTTTATTTTGAAGTGTCAGACACAATCATTGTAGACTCTGTAAGTAATTAGGCTAACAGAGGCTTGAGTTGATTTTTGGAGGCCAGGATAGTGTTCATCTAAATTAACCCAACAAGCATTTATACTTCACTTAAATTTGATGCCACACCTGTTACAGAACCAAAACAGCCACCATTTAGACGGCCAATCTGTCTGTGGTTATACTGAATGACTTAACAGATACCTGTTAAAAATGTACAATCAACAACAGTTGTTGTGATTGGAGATGCTACAGCAGATGAATATAGGTTTAATCATTTTGCCACTGATCAAACGAAAGTTGGTTAATAGGCCTCCAGCAGGGACATGAGGTTACATCTGGTTAAGAAAGAGCCCCTGTTGGTGATCACTAGTGCTTGTGTAGTGACCATTTTTTTGTCAGGTAGTAATGAAATACTGTAAATGCTTGAGTTTAACAAGCATACATTTCCATACATATTAGTATTATGATTGCTAATTTAGAGTAATGTACATACAGGGGTTGAATTGGGCTGGGACTGTCGCTAGGTGTTATTTATTAGTGTTATTTAGCTTCTCATAGTATTCAGTTTGCTTTCACTATATTTTCAATGTTAAATCACTTTTTTCCTCAAATCTAAAATTAGCTAGAATTTCTAGTCTATTACTTTTCTAATCACACTACAAGAGTGACAGGTGGATGGGGAAATATAGGTCAGAAAATGGCACAGTTAATAAAAGTACATTAAAGAATATGAAGTGCCTTGATATTCTGCTTGAATAATGTGTCGACTTTAGTAAATTATAGTTTAACATTAAATCTTTCCAGATTTGTAAATTTCAGCATATCGTAAATCTGGAAGTGCACCAAGTTTAAAAGTGCTATAAAGGACAGCAAAGTTTCTTAACATACTGTACACTGTTCTCTGGTCTCTCATCATGTATTCAGTAAAATCTGTGAGGGGAAAACTTGGCAAGCGATTCATCATTATTTGGCTTGGCGGTGGTATCTGTGGCAGGCGTGACTGGATCAAGAGCTTTACAGGACGCTATCTTCTGAATGTTTAGACTAACCCCATAACAGGAAGTTGAAAATCAAAGAATATACAACCAACCAGGATACAGAACCTTTGTTCAACTGTGGTCCATACAGCAGGTATGCAAGTATGCAAGGTAATCACAGAAGAGCTAATATTGCTTACCAGCAATGCCAGGTTTTAGCAGAATTTACAGCCTAAATACATCTTAAAAACTAGACATGAGATTTAAAACTAGCTTAAACATTCAAGAATTGGATAAACAAGATTTTATTCTTTATTTTTAACCTTCGATCGTCGGCGTTAGTTCTATTTAATGCTGATAATTGGCTCTAAAATAAATCTGACTCTGGAAACACTGTCATTAACTGTCCTATCATCTAATCCTCCCCAGAGTATTTTTGTGTTTTTCCACACGAAATACTTAAGTGCACAAGTGCCTGTGGTTTGCATTGACAAATTGTAAGGTAACATTCCACTACAGCATGTAAATAAAATATGTAGTTTTCATGTATATGTACAAGACAAGAAATAGGCATTACAAATAAATTATGCTGAATGAGGATAAATGATTTTACTACTTGTTAATTATAAACCACAATTGAAGTAATCTCTTATAATGAGAATTAGGGCAAACCTTATGATGAAGAGGCTGCCAGATACAGGCAATAAACCTTAATTAAAAACATCGACATAAAATATGTCATAGTGTCTCAGAGAAGAAGTGAAAAAGTATTGTGAGGTTGTCTCACATACGCTTATCACAAAAACACACACTCTCTCAATAGATGCTTTCAGATAAAGCAGATCAGCCAAATGGAAGATGTGCTAAAGAGGTGATTTAGTTTTTAATGTAGCTTTTCCTATGAGCAGGAGGAAAACAGCAGGTGCTCCTTACACATGGTTAGGTACACAAGCGCTATTGATGTGGACAAAAAAAAAAAAAGAAGAAGATGGACAAGCAGACTATGACCAGCTCTCTTTTCAAAAAAAAGGCTTGATGCGCACCATCAAAAGCCTGCCATTCCTCTGACATCAAATTGAGATCATGAGCTAATGCATGGATCAATGAAAAAAATCAATATTTTGACCGAATTTGATATGAATGGAATGGAACATCTTGAGCCCATTACCTGACTTAGGAACAGGAATAGGAACACATCCACAGAAAGCAAATTTCAGAAAAACTATAAGCCGCTTTGTAGAAAAGGTTAGGGTTAAGTTTTCTCCTTAATGGAAAAAAGGTGTACCTGAAGTCAGTTTTTTAGAGATGTAGCAACATTATCTTGCAGGAAAATGACTAAATTTTTCAGTTCCTCCATCTTTGCTTTTAGCAATTGTTGTTATTTAAGTGCTCATACTGGGATGGGGAGAGTGGAGAAGAAGAAGAAAAAAAACCAGGAAACTGTGTTTTAAGATAACCTCACATCCTATTCAACCTTCAAACAGCAGTTGAACTCAAATAGCTTGGAGAGGTGTATCAGCACATTTTGTGCTCCACTGAGAACAGAGTCAAATCTACACTCTCTGTTATTGCTCCTAATGCAATTTTCATCACTGCTGCTCGCAAGATAGGATAACGCAGCTCAGACTAAATCCACAATCCAAAGGGCCAGAGTTCCACTTTAAATTTGTCCTTGTGGCTCCGCTGCATCTTGTATGATGGATAATAAGGGCATAAAGACTGGCTTCTAAAGCTGAACGTGAATGTATGAGTTTTTATGATCAGTATGCTGACTCGGTGTGAACATTGCATTATTGCATACATAATGACCTAATATGTTGATTTTCACCTTCAACACTAGTGTTAAGTTCAACCGGATTTGGAGCTATGACTTTAAATAGGTATAAATTGTTAATAAATTGAAGCATTAAAAATGTATAACAGCTTTATTTTGAGCTTGGGTTCCTGCTAGTGATTTAAAGATTTAAAGGTTCTGTCAGTGTTTGTATGTTTCCTCCCACATATCAAAACCATAATAATTACAGTAGATGGGTTGGCTATGCTAAATTGCTGCTAGGTGAAAATGTGTTTACGGTCTTACATCTTATTCTCACCTCATACCCAGTGTTTCTGGAATTAGCTCTTGGAAACGATCATAACCCTGCAATTGAAACAGTATTTAATAAAGATAATTGACTGACTGAATAAGATAATGAATGGATGATGGAATGAATGAATGAATGAATGAACAGAGCATGACTATGAAGGTTTTTTTTTTTTGGCCACTCAGTATGGATGTCATTCACCTTCTAGGGATTTTTTTTCTTCCCCTAATCAGGACATCTTTTTTTATCTACTGTATCTCCACCTTTCTTGCATATCTTAGAAAACATGGTCCTAAGGTCGAGATGTACAATTTATCACACATCCTAAATATCACAAAATAACATTTCCACAAGCAATATCTATTTCAGCTCAAAAGGCTTTTTCATTTTAAGAAGCTAATATCAGTCAAAGCATCTATGCATCATGGGGTTTGAAAAGGCTCTCTGTGTCTGTTCACACCGGGCTTTGGGCTTGCTTTATTCTGTCTGTCTGGTGCTATTGTGGGACTTGTGCAAACATTCTATAAAGTCACATAATCTAGTTTCTCTGAAAGGCTGATGAACAATAGGAATAAAATATCTCATTACATCATGCTACTGCTTGTATGCATCATCCAACATGCACTTTACAGAAAACTATGACCCAGCTGAAGTGAACACTCCAAAATCTGCCAAAGTCAAAAACAAGACGATTTTGTCCTAAAATCCGAAACACAAGTGTCTCTGTGCGAATTGAACCACTAAGTGGATTTATGACTGAGTTGTACGTAAATTTGCATAGAGATAGGCATTTATTTATAGCAGATAACTGATGAATTTAGGACAGCTACTGTAGGAGTAAAACTCCAGGCACTTGAAGGAAAGAGGCAGAGTGAAGTGCTAACCTAATGTGTCAGATAAAGTTTGACATTTACAATACATTAAAAAAAAGAAAAGAAAATCCCCAGTCATGGAACTTTTTTTCTGCCCATTAAAATGTACATTTGCTCATTCAGTGCATGGAGATGAAAGGGCAGGATAAGTGCTGACCTTTCGCAACAATTATACACATTCATTTATTTGACAGGAGGAATGGCTACTGGCCCTGTGATAGAACCGAAGTCTTCACACCTGCAAGAGAATGGGAGGGTAAAGGAAGCCACACAAATGTGCCCTATAAAAAGAACAGAATGGATCAACAACAGGAGAGAGGCAAACCTTTTAACCATGTCCTTGAAATACAAGCTGCAGGAAGCTAGAACATTTTGATGGACTTCAAATTCTTTGCCTTGAACAATTATTTTCAGGTCTGTAAATTCTTTCACTCGCCGCTGCTGGTTCAATTCTTTCAACATTTCTGTAGAACAAAAGAAAAAACACAAATAGCAGTTTAAACCGAGTCTGTCAAAAGCACATGATTAAAAAGAGAGAACAATTTGTTTGTGTATCTAAGGAGCTGAAAAAGATGAAGGAAATGGGGAATAAAAACTGTCAAATATATGGGGAGAGATCTGTGCACCAGAAAGAGCAGAAGGTCAACAGTCTCATTAGAAAGAACATTTGGCTACACATGTACAAAAGAGACACATGGGACTGTTTAGGGTGTTTAATCCCGAAGGAGAAAGCTGTGATTTTAGCATGGATTTAAATATTCGCTGGACTAAAAATTCCTTCTGCAGTAAACCTCTGGAGTAACCTCCGTTTACAATGGAAGGTAGAATAACAACAAAAAAAGAGATAGAAAGAAGATATAAGGAAAAATAGTGCCTGAAAGAAGGAAGGAAGAAAAGAAAGAAAGAAAGAAAGTTCATAACACTGCATTACAGTAAATATTGTATTATTTTTCTGATGATCGTTTTATTCCAAGATATTTAATAACATTAGTACCATGGTGGAATTATATACACATGGATATAGCTCTTGGTTTGGTAATGGTTCTGTTCTGCCAGGGTTAATTCAAATATATTTCTATATTCAATGACACACAGCTGGACTCCTCATTTCATGACTACATTATTCAATTTATTAAATTAATCTCTAAATGTTCATGTTTAATACTTTGTTATGAATCCTTTGCAGTTAATGAAGTATGTGAGTGATAGACATCTTCCCTGATTGAGCTCTACCAGGCCTGTAATAACTTTTTGCCTCCTTCTCATCATCCCAGTTCCAGTACTCTGGATGGTATCTTTTGAAGAATCTCTCAGGAAATGACAGAGAATTCATATCTTGATGCCTCTCTCTCTCTCTCTCTCTCTCTCTTTCTCTCTAAACACATCCTGAAGAGTGCATGGAATTTGTGCAATTAAATGGAATTTTCTTCATTAAATATTTTTGGTACTATATTCTGGTATCACTCACTTAAAATACACTCATCATAATTATGTAATCAGCCAATCTTGTGGCAGCAGCAGCAGTACAATGCATAAAATCATGCAGGTACTGTACAAGTCAACAGCTTCAGTTATTTTTTTGTGACTTTAGCCACAGCACTGTTGTTGGTGTCAGACAGGCTGGTTTGAGTATTTCAGAAACTGCTGAGGTTCACACACAATAGTGTCTCGTATGTATTCATACAGAATAATGCATGATGGACGAGGCCAGGAGGAGAATGGCCAGACCAGGATGAGACAACAGGAAGCATATGGTATAACTCAGATGACCACTCTTTACTTTTCCAGCTGTTCTCAGATGCAGTTCAACTCAACAGTTCTAACGAGTGATTTGAGTTGTCAGAGCTTTCCTGTCACATTGGCCATTCATGTCTAACCTTTCTCACCAATAATGATGCTTATTAAATTGTTTGTGTTCACTTGTCTTTGTACTGATTTGTGTAACTCTAAAGACTGTTGTATGTAAAAAAAATAAAAATAATAATAAATAAATAAAAAACAGATGAGCTGCATTTCCTGAAATACTTATATTAACCGATCTGGCCCCAACAACCATGTCATAGACAAAGTGATTGTTGAGAACATTAACTGAAGCTCTTGACAGCTATCTGCTAATTTTATAATTTTATGCACTGTGCTACACTGGTATGATTGACTTGTTTGGGTGAATGGATAATTGCATGAAGAGGCAGAGGTGTGGGTGTGGGTGTTGAGCCTATATAAGCAAAACTCCATTGATGGTCATATCAGTGATGACATAAATTATATGTAAACAGTACTGTGCAAAAGTCTTGAGGCACCCCTCATTTCTTTAAAGTTTGCTTCACCGAGAAGTTTTTGTATTTTTAATTTTTTTAAGTAGTCTTGAGTAATAATTCTGTAGGCTTCTAAAGGGATTTTTTGGCTCTCATTTTCAATCCAGTCATAGTTTCAGAGGAATGTTTTTAGTTTGTTAAGCTGTACAGTGACCTATGAATCATTCAAGTGTAAAGAGCATCTAAGGTAAGGAATAAACCAGTGTAAAAGAGATACAGATGATGGCCGGTGATCAGGCTGGTGAATAGTATACTGGTGATGCTGAATGCTGAGTGGTTGGAACAGACGAGAGGGGAAATAAGGTTGCTGCTGTGGTTGTTACATAAACAACCTATTTTAAGGTTGCATTATGCACTTTGCAACCTCTCACAGTAACACATTTGTTCCCACTTCTTTTACTTAATCTACATAATTTAATTTAATATGAAGAAATGAGCGGTGGCTCAAGACATACATGCATAGATACATACATACACAATCCTCATCATATTACCTCATTACTTTGTCTTAAAACTGTTTTAACTGTTTAACTCTATGTAAAATCGAGACATCTAATTTGTATCAGCTCATATTAGGAGGATGATTTAAAGAGAAAGAGTTTAACAATTTAAAATTCCTTTTATTTCACAGAGCTATCATATTAATGATCTGACAAAAACAGTAGGGACATATGTGAACATCTGTGTAAAATATTCCTTGTTAATTTGACTGGGGTGTGTGAAAAGCATGGCAGCTAATTATTTTCTATTTAAGTGGGTCAGTGCTCTCTGGAGGTGGACCAACCACTAACCAGCTCGAGCTATTCTTACTCAAGAAAGAACATTGATTTTGAACAAAATTAACTCCCGGAATCGCTGGTATCAATATAATATACCATGGGCTTTGAAAAAAAAGATGCTGATATATTTCACATGACTAGTAATAAAATCACATTTTTTGTTTATTTAAACCTAGCTGTGTAATAATGGGTGCACAGAGATACGATACAGTCTACAGGGAGCGCTCTTCGCCTTGGGTTAAACTAGAGTGAATGCTGAAGTTGTGAAAGGTGTCCTTCGTGCACAAAGGCATGCTGAACAATAGAAGCACAGATATGGGGATGAAACACACTCAAACGCGCTCTCACTAGTAGGACACATGCGAGGATAAAGTCAGAATAAATGAATGCAAACTCTGTTTACAAAGAGCCTCAGAGCTCGCTGAATGAGACCATTCTTTTCCCTCCTCTCTCCCAATTAACCACAAAGCCGTGTCTACAGATATGAAGGGCAATGCCTGAGGCCAGGACAAGATGGATTTGATGCCTCTTACGATCTTGTAACAATTCTCTTAAATTATATAAAAAGTCTGCACATCCCTGTTAAAACTGCAGGATTGTGTCATTTAAGAAAATTCCCATGTTTAAATAGAAGCAACCAAAAAATCAAGCAAGAAAATGGAAATTGTTTTAGGTTGAAAAAAAAAAGAAGAAAAAAAAGAAGAAAAAAAATATATAGATAATTGGACAAAATGTTGGCTGCTTAAGCAAGCACATCAGTTTTATAATGGGGCATTTGTGCTTAGAATGAATAAATAATAAAATAAAAGTCATGTTCAAATGTACTACTTCAAATGTACTACTTCAAATGTAATACTTATTTTATCACTGGAGTGATTGTGATTAACTCCAAATAATGATCAACTGTTTCTGATGCTTGGTTTTATCAGCTTGGTTTTATCTGACATCTGACGCCATGGGCTGCTAAGAGCTTACTAAGCATGTACGGTATCTCAAGTGTCAAAAGATATCAATCAGGAGAGAGGTACAAAGAATTTCCAAAAGATTAGAATCTTTTGAATACTGAAATAATACTGTAAAGGCCATCATTAGCAAGTGAAGCAAATGGGGCACCACAATGACAGTACCAATAAAAGGATATTCCTAAAAAAAGGACAAAAGTACAAGACAAAATCTTACCACGGAGGCTGCAAAGGGACCTATGGCAAGATTAAAAGAGCTGCAGGAATCCCTGACAAATACTGATTACGCTCCGCATGTGAGAGCGACCTCCCGCATTTTTCAAGTCTGGCGTTACGGGGCAGGGTGGCTAGACAAAAACCCTTTAAAAGTCCAATTTTTAAAAAAGGCCAACTAAATCACCCCAAACAATTTGGCAAAATATGCTATGGTCTGAATAAAACAATTAAAAAGGTATAATAATTTCATATGGTATGCTTGCCACAAAAAAAGTAACTCCACACCTAAGGTAAAGCATGGTGGTGACAGCATTATTCTTTAGGTCTCCTTATCTTCACCCAGAACCGGAGATTTTAGCAAGATGGTGAGAATCGTGAATAGCTTCAAGTGGAATAAATTTTAGTGTAAAATACTCAGGTGTCTGCTAAAAAGATAAACAAATTGCCTTCAAGGCCTTCAATGAAGATATCTGTCAAAAATAAACGTCATTACTTAATAGTTACCTTAATTACTGTATTACTTACAAAATCTCCTGTTTATACAAAGTCTGTGTCTTTAGGACCCAGGGGAGTGAGGTGCCTGCACCAGAAATGCTCAATATATAAAAAATAAATAAAAAAAATTAAAAAACAAGCTTATTTAGCGTCTTAGCTGAGTTTATAAACGCAACGTGGGAGTTTTTGTAGTTAGTGAGCTGTGCTTGATGTGAGATTTTTGCTTTTCTTGCTAGTTTGCTATTAGTGGATGGCTAAAGGAGAAAAATTTGTGGATCCTTTCTTGGATTTATTAAACTTTAATCTTGTGGGCGAGATTTCCCAAAGATCAGCTTTTTGGAAATGCCATTGGATTTATTAAAGCCAAGAATCTACAAGGCAATCTACATTGCCCTCCTCATTCAGAAGGAAAGAATGATGGACTTAGTGTTTAAGTAAACAGTGCCAGTGTCCTCAAAATGCATGATTTTTCTTTTATGTTTTTGGTCATATTTCGTCTACAGGGTTGCGGGGGGCCTTGTGCCCATCCCAGTAGGAACCCAGGAATCGAACCAAGGCCCTGGAGGTGTAAAACTACAGTGCTAACCACTAAGCCACGGTGCCACCTTTTTGGGTCATATATTTTTTGGAACGTAATCAGAGCCGTAAAGCTATCTCAAGCACTTACTTTTAGCACTTCATATGAATTTCAGCCTGAGTATACAGTACATAAAGGAGTATTGTTCCAATGAACTCCAGTAACCCCATACCTATTAATATAATGCTTGATTGTGAATAACAGAGCCTAAATATGTTGCAAAACCTAATGGCCAGATGTTCCTTAGTCAAAGTACAAAGCAGTTCAGTTGCATGGTTTTTAGTTGTTGTTGTTTTTTTTTTTTTAGCAGAGTGAAGACCTCAGACGGAATGGCACAGTTCACTACTAAATTTTAGCATGACAGTGACCTAAAGCATACATCCTTTCATCTAAGATGCATGTTTCTGCGTGGCCTATCCAAAGCTCAGACCTGAGTCCAACTTGTGGGGTTTCCTGGTGTGGGTGGTGCACAGGAGATTTGTTTCACCAATTTGATGATTTTAAAAAGGTTTCTGTACGAAAGAGTGGGAAAATATAGCCAAGTCAAGTACAGTAGCATGCTGATAGACTGTTATATGCTGATAGACAACAAAGTATTAGCTTAGGGGTGTGAACAAATATGCAACTAGGTTATTGTAATTTTTTATTTCTCTTTTTCCCATAAAAATACTTTCTTCACTGTATTTATTTTCTTTGTGATTTGTACATTTGATGTAGGAAGGGATCTAATGCAATTCATCTTACATTATTATTTGATTATTATTATCATTTAATTGCACACAGACCTGGCATTGTAGCAGGAGTGTTTAGACACTTTATTGACTGTAAATACGGCTTAATTGTATAATATCTAAAGGTCATGATAAACTCATGATTTACTTTAAAAGCATAACTGTGTTGTTTGTGGTACTTGAGTATCTGAGTTTAAAATAGATGCCGCTGCTGCACTTGATACACACACACTACCATGTGCTAAAATAACATCTGGTCAGGGAAAAGTGAACATAAAATGCATTTAAAGATTTAGTTCTGACTGTGGTACAGGAGCATCGGACATCTTGACAGCCAGTTTCTGATCATAATCCAAATCGATTAGGTTTATGTCTGCTTTGCTACCTCATGTAGCTACCCAGCAGCTTGATCAAAGTCTGACATTCACTGTGCGATGAAATCAGACTTGCCTAGCAAAAGTATTAGACGGCTTTATTCAGACTGACTATTTTTAAATTTGACAAATTTTATACAAATTTTGATTCATCTGTTTGGTTACATTGTCACAGCATGTGATTATCAGTCTTTCCAGATGCAGATCCATTAACTCTGACTTGAGCTGCGAGTAAAAAAATAAAATTGAGAATACACAACGACATTTATTGCAGGCTCCTTTATTGGTTTTTTCCCCCCCTCACACAAAAAGAGCCCTTTAATAATAATAATTTAAAAAAAAAACGTTATAAAAACAATGTTGATAAATGTATTTTCTAAGCTGCTAATCTCCTGAAATCTCGGAGTTCTCTGACTGGCAGGGCTTTTAATCAGTGCTCCAGCAGTGGAGAGCAGGTCACCGGCTGACTGATGGCTCTTGTTCTTTGAGGAGAGCGGAGCAGAGAGCTGAATCCTCATGGCTGTGGCATGTTTGGAGTGAGCTGCTGCTTTGGATGCTATAATACGCCTTTGATATTTCATTTCACACTGAAAGTGTAAGAGGTACAACGACATTATCATGAACAAGGGATTGCATGTCATTAATGAGAGCTGCAATTGATTTGTCCAATCGTCCAAATTAATGAGCTATCCACTCGCTTTGCTTTAATCACAGAGAACAGAATTGACTATGTCAAAAGGGCAAATTGGTTGTTCATTTTGTGTTTTTCACTCATGAGGTTAGCATTAGAATTGTATCACTGTTAATGTTGAAGACTGTGCTGTAATTTGAAATTTTTTGTGCCATTATAGCTGTATGGGCCTGCGTGGCTTTAAAGTGTTTTGTTTTTTTTCCCTGACACAAAAACCTCGTGAAGCTCGTGTATAAACTTTAGGGATCTTAAAGACAGCAATGATGATCTATTGAACGGACCTTCCATTCTTAGTGACAAGCTGATAAGTAGCGTGCAAAGCTGCTCCCTGTCTTCACATCGCTCCCTCTATAGAAGATTAATATTACTAGTGATGCAACATGACATGCAATTTAAAGGAGAGGCAGTGGAACAGAGTTTTTGCCTTTAGCTCAGCAGAATATCCAGATTCCACCGATGGCCAAAAGTGCATACTAGTGCCACCATGCAACTTCCCATACTGATTACATGACCAACTGCCTCCCATTTATTTAATGTAAGCTAGGGAGGAAATGTATTATTTAATACCCCTAAGATGGAAAACAGAAAGATAAAGCAAGGTCTCCAGTTTAAGCAACCTCACGAACTGCCGCAACAGTAAATACCAATTATTATGGTATAAACTGGGATATTTCTATGAGCATATACTCAGAGTGGACTGTTATAATCTGGGGACTTTATGGTGAATATACTGTACCACGAAAAAGATATCAAAGGTAAAAAGAAATACATTACTCATCTGCCTCCACCTTTAATACTATGTCAGTCACATTAATCATCAAGGCACTTGTTTGCTGAGCATACTGCAGAATATTGCAGACGCTAACCCTAAGACTTCATAAAGTTATCATAATGGAATTTGCAGGAAGGGGAAAAAAAGAAAACCAAGTGGGAAAAGGATAGCAAAGCAGAGTGAGTTTATCCACTTGGAGAAAGAGACGGATGAGAGCATTTATTGAGGGCGATAGTCAAGAAAGTAATAAATGTCTGCAAGATCATCAGCTCCTTGGACTGAGAAAGCACGTTTTCCCTGGGTTATTGCTTCAACAAAATCAGCCTACACACTCAAAAAGAGAAAAGAAAGAAAGAGAAAGAAAGAAAGAAAAAAACAAACAAAACACAAAACAGCTTAAATTTCAATTTAAAATTTGAACTCAAGGACAATTTTACCTTTGGGATGCCAAGGGTCTGTGAACTCATACTTCCCCATGCCGACTGTGCGGAGCATTTGCAGCCCATTGGCAGTCTCTTGAGCGGTGCATCCATTGGTAGGAGGAGGATGTACAGATGCTTGTCCGTTTAACACTGGTACACTGCTGGTTAATGTGGTCGATGGCTGCACCATGGGATGGGTGAGATGGCCATTGCCCAGAACCGTTTGGCCAGTCTGAGTGACCTGGCATACTCCAGGCATAGGGGACATGGCAATTGGGGGCAGGCCAGAGAGCCCCAGGGTCTGGTTGTGCACATTGAGCATCATGCCGGTCAGTGGCTGTGAGGGTGGTTGGGTCAGCTGATAGTGTGAGGGCAGGAGTGGATGAGGTGGGGGCACGGCAGTTTGAAGGGGAGGAGTGGCACCTATGATAGGTGCCTGGACATTCACTCCCTGGCTATAAGTCGGTGGTTGGGGAAGGCTGTACGTGTGGGAAAGAAGACTCGCCTGGCTCACTGTGGACACTGCCGGGGGCCAAAGATGACCTAAGGGGTGGAAGTTAACAGGTGACTCATATTCTTTGTTTGGATATCCATTTAAAATGAACTAAACATCAAACTGATAAGGAAAACACTGCGGAAGTTACTTTCAGAACATCCAAAAACGAAAGATCCAAAATCCAGTGCTATTCTTTACCTGCATTATCTTTCTCCCTCAGTTGTTTGCTAGGGGGTTCATCTGTGTCCCAGGGAGTAGACTGGTTAATAGGCGTCTGTCCCCATCTGACACTGGGAGCCAGAACAGGTCCTGCCGTTTGGTTTTCTACTGCTGCATGTGCTGAGACCTGCTTCAAATAAAAAAAAGTAAACATGCTAAACAGAACACCCCGAGCTTTAATTATCATCAACAATCCGCAATTACACACGGTGTGTCAGACACTGGTAGATCATTGTGCTTTGTTAATATTCCTTCTCCTCTGCTCGTTTAATTATGCTGCTGTTCTAGTTTAGCGCCATCAATAATGTAGGAAAACCCAAGGTCGGCTGCCAGCAATTTGACTTGGCAAAAGGAAGGGAGATCTATATAGAAAACATTTTACTAATTATCTTCGCCTAACACTGTCTCTAAATCAAAGTGGAGATCCAATATGGGAAAAAGCTATTTCACAGTTATTTCGAAAAATTGTCTCATTTCAATGCAACTGAAAAATAGCACAAATTACTTCATGAGAGTTGATACTTGAATATTACATTGCAGAATGACTAAATGTATACTCCACTATAGAAGTGACAGAACACATTTCTCTTGTGATGTACAGCACTTAACTGTCTGCACACAAGTCAACAGAAACTGATTTATTATTATTCTTTTAATATGCCTTCTGGATTACTATTAATATTACAGAAGAGAAGAGAAGCAGTGCAATCACTGAACCTTCAAATTCTAAGCATGACTATATTCAGTGAGTAGGCTGTATAGTTTAATAACCTTAAATGCCTACTTTACAGTGTCACAAATAGCTGTTTCAATAAAGACAATTCATGATCTGCTATTGCACCATTAGGGAAAGTGTTTCCCTTCATAATTCACCATTCAGGCTGATTATAAAAAGAAGTGAAATAGTAGAAAAACAAACAGTAATTAGTGAGATCACACAAATAGAGGGGGGTAAAACAAAACACAACATATAAAAAAACCATTTCTTCAAAGATCGAAACTGCTTGTAATTGGATTATAACCAAAGTACAAGTTTATTGCTAATCCAATTAATTTAGGGAATAGTATTCAAACCAACAGACAAGAATGTTTAATTTGCACCAAGTCTGTTTATCACCGCACAAAATCATATTATGTTAAATCATGTTACATATTTGTGGAAAGCAGCAGTTTTTTTCCTCTAACAATATACTGCGTTTTTATTTATTTTTTTGTCATTGATCAAAATTAAAACTGTAAAACTTATAATATAAACTGTAATACCTACAGTATTTTCATTATCGCATTTTACAGTTTAGAGGCAGGGGACAAAAGCTATAGGTCAGTTTAAATCCAGCAGAAACATTATAATACTGTGATAAAAAAAATAACCAATATATATATTTTAGTTTACTGTATTTATAAAAATATCAAATCCCTAACAATGTAGTAAAAGTATTAGGAAAATAAATATTACAGTACACAAGGCTTGACATTTGCTGTTTAACTTTAATTTCTCTAGGTGAGAATGAATAGATCCATTATATCGACAATTCTTTATACAAGACTGATTAAAAAGGATAACTCCTCATGGACAAATTTATATCTACTAAAATTGTAAGAGCACCTGTATTTATCTAAAAAAGGAAAAAAAATATGAAACACAGGCAGTGAAGCTCAATACAAAGCCTGAACAAATCAATGCACATCAAATTTGTTTGATTTAAAAAAACTATAAATTATAATTCTCTCATTGTCAGTCAACCGAGGTTTTGTGTCCAAATTGTGTCCAAACACAACGAAATGTGCTGCTCTTTCAAAAACTAAAGAAATAATGGAAACTCCTAATTTTGGAGATTTAATCCTAAATGTATCCAGTTACGAGTGATTAGTTTTCTTTTTAAGGGAGATTCCTTATGGGGTTTTACACATAACCATTCTCTCAGTAACCATTAAGAGTACAGCTCCTTCTGAACTGTTAACCTTATGATTTCAGTCACTGTTTTAATGATCCAGCACAGATGCAGGTCTTGAACTTTCTCAACATAATTAAGTGTTCTTTACTTTCAGCTACTTTTCCATGCGAATTAAAATACACAGTTAAAATGTGTACATTATCCTGATTATCTACATTAAATAACCTGGAAACATTTTACAAATATGAGCCAAACACAGATAATTAGGAAAATGTTTTACTACATCTGATAACTGCCAGAAGATATATATTTTTAAATCATACGTTTTCTTTACAGTATACAGGGTGGTCCGAGAGTCTGGTTTCTTCCATATATGAAATATAATAATTTTATAATAGATGTGCCGCCTGCAGCTTCAAGTGCAGAGGTGAACCAATACACTGTGATTATAATTCGATTGCAGTTTAATTTAATTTTTTAAAACCATTGCTATGAACAGGTTTTTATGTTGTAAACAAAATGTACTGCATGCTCTCTATAATTAAAATAATAATAATAAATGAATAAGTAAATAAAATTATTAATTCTGCCAAAAAAGATGCACAGAATGAAGGTTTTAACTAGAAAAGGAGCTTTAACAATGGATATAATCCCAAACTTTTCATCCTGAGACACTACAGTTCACAGAAGTATGGGGCTTGTGTCATGTGAAAGCTACTGAGGAGCTATTATTATGTGGCTGTATACCCTATATATCATTGCAATGTGGAGCAATCAGGCCCTACAGTGTGTGCTCCCTATATTTTGAGGGGCATTCACATTAGGACCTTTGGTGTTCAAAAAGATGGATGTTTAATATAATGGTAATTTCCACAATGTGAATCATACATTCTTCCAATGCACATGGTAAAATGATTGCAAGTGAAATTCACAGTGCATTGTGTCATCCTGTATCATTCCACCCCTAGAAAGCACTCTTTCACACAGAAAGGAATTCAATGCCACAGTGAAAGTATTTTAATTGAATTTTATTTCACTTTAAAGTACAACAAAAATAACTGCAAGAAGAATTCCTATGGGATCTTGCACACCTCTTTGCTTTAAGCAATGTGATATTAAAGTGTTAATGGTCCTTTAAAGTAAAGGAAAATAATGAATTTAAAAAAAAAATACATTTCCAGCATAGCCGTGCGCAGTTGACTTAAGAACTGACTTCATCCAGTCTTCATCCATTTTCTGGCTAATAACATACATTAAGCCTGCTTTTTTTTTATCAGCACAATTTTATATAAAATGGTTAATATAACAGAATTATGATGTAAAGCAGATTTTGGTCATAATGTTAGTGATAAATGTAATTCTTTCTGCACTTTACTAATACTAATACTAATGCATACATCCATAATAGTGCATGTCGACGAGACGAGCAAAAGTAGAATTTAATGGTTTCCTGGAGTCTTATAAAGACTTTGCAACACAGCCAGTAGCTATGATTGGCTGTGTTTCAAACCTGTCCCTCAGAAAAGCAATGACTTCATTCTACTTTACTGCTGTCTCAATGGTATGGTTACAGTTCATCTGCTTTCTCATAAGCTGGGCATGTTTGCCATTTATTATTAAAGAGAAACAACACTCACATATTAATTTTAATACAATTAATCTTGTGCTTGTTTTATAAAAAATTATTCCAAGCACAATTACAGTATCATAAACACACTTTTATTCGCCATCTAAATATGTATACACACACTCATCTAACATTTATGTAAGAGTACACGGTTCCCTTTCGAATCTGCCCCAGGTGTAAACAAATGGAAATACAATTCACTATTTGTCGGTTAGTGGCTGACTTGCTTATCTCAGTGCAGTCTGCTTGGAAAATACATTAGTATCTGTTTCATTTCAGGACAAAAAGTCTTACTGAACTCTGCCGTTAGTTATTAGTTTTTGGTTGTTCATTCTGAGTACTAAATGGGTGTTTGAGATGTGTGTGTGTGTGTGTGTGTTTATATCTGTGTCAGGTCTCATTAGAAATCCCTTTCCTAACTTTGAAAATGTTTGACAAGAAACATTTTTAGATTGTACACACGGGCATACACACAGATGCAGAATGGTATTAAAATGCTAAATAGATCTCTATTTTTTTAACGGGTTTAGATTAGATTATAGTTAATTAGCCATAACAAGGCTTAAGTACAACATAATCAGCCTCGGCACATCATCTAGTTATCTCAAGAGGCAGAAAACTGATGCCCTTCATGAAAATGAGCAAAAAGAAATAACACAAAGTAAAAAAAAACAGACACGCAACACGTTGAATATGTGACATCTACGCTTCAACAGAAGGGAAGAGCGTATACATGTTTTAACACTGCATTTATTTACACATCAATGTTTTAGGCAGTGCAATCCTTTCTGTGAATTTCAAAATGATCGCCCCCACAATTAAGTAATATGTGGTGAAGCCCCCTCAAAAAGAGCTGCAGCACTGAGTCTCTTCCTGTAATGACTAACATTGGAGACAATTGCAGAGGGATGATAGACCACTTTTATATGCTAACCGTTTCAACCTCCTTTATATCCTTAGGTTTATGCATGTTTTAAATTCTGCCCACAGGTTTTCGACATAGTTCAAATACAGATATGACAATTAAAAAATATATATATAAAAAAATCATTGGCTGTGTCCCTGTTTCCACTTCACTGCTAAACTTTACAATAATTATAGACTTTTGCGACTTTTTCAAAAAGTTTTTGTGCTGTCACTATTTGTGCTCAAAGCACTTCAGTTTTGACATAAAAAAAAAAAAGGTTTCTTTTCTTTCATTCTTTAAAATGCTCTTTATTCTTAAAAAAAAAAACATGATTTAGAACATAAAGTAATCTTTTTGATAGAAAAAGATGTGTAGTGAGTTCTTCTACCACAAGTAATTTGGCGTTCATGAAAATCCAGTTAGTTTGGAAAGACAATCATAGCAAGAGACCTAGTGCATTTGTGTCAGTTTCCATATACACCTTCCAGCAAACATTAATACCACAAAACATTAACACATTAATATTGATTATCAATTTACATACTACGAAACTGGTGACACGATCATGGACACCTAAGGCTCATCCATGCTCGTGGAACCAAAGGATAGCTTGTCCTCTCCGATCCACAGAAAAGCTGATGTGTAACAAATCGGGGGGAAAAACATGATGCCGGCTACGACAGAAAGGCACCAGAACACCCAGTGCAACACAGCCCACAGCACACGGGGCCCAAGACTGCTGACCCAGCTTCCAAACTCCAAAATCCCAATCTTATTGAGCTGCGCCAGGCAAAAATGTCTGATCCATTGAGGAGCCATCCCATAACCCACAGCACCCAAATGATCCAAAACCAACATCCTGGTGCCAGCAACCAGAGCACACCCGCCGAGGTTGCAGGGAGTCCATGCCCCAAAGGGCCAGAGCTGCCCAGGTGGCACAAGGGAATCTACACAATAAGGGCTATAATATTTTGTTTATAGTAATGTTATGGCTGCGTGGTGTACAGTATATGGACACTCACTAATGAGAACTTTGATCTACAGGTTTAAAATTGCATAATTTATAAAGTAACACAGACAAATCTTCATCACATAATAATGCAATTTAAAATAAATCCATAAAAAAAACACAAAAAAAAACAAGCCATTAATTTAGAGAAAAATCGCACCTTATAAAATGTTGAAGTGTTGATTTGTGTCTATGATGGCCAAAAACCTCCACATTACAGCTGCATTACAGGACGAATTAGTACACTCTGCAGTTAGATGCACTCCTTTACTGTTCAGTCATTTTGTTGTTTTCAGATCTAAGAGGTTTGCCTTTTGATGATGTTGGCATCACTGAATATAAAGCTATTCCATGAACATGCTTTGCAGCCTGCAGTTTATTGCCATTTACCAGCACAGGCACAAACAGAAAAATCATTACTGTATTACCTAAATGTATACAAATCTCGAGGAACTTTTTTGGATGGTTTTCCTTACCAAAGCACTTACCTCATTTATCAAGCTCTTGGTAAAATTGTGAGTATGTGTAATTTATGTGCTAGTTTTCTTTGAAAGGTGCCAGAAATTCTGGAGCTGACAGCAGCAAATCACATGATAATGTACTTATCAATGGAGCCCACTGACAAAGTACTATAAAATATATATCAAACTATATATCAAACTCCCTACTGTATATGCTGTACATTTAGTTTTTTTTATTACAGATTCATGAACCTGAACTCACTCAGGTACAGACAATTATTTATAACAGGACTGTACAAAACATATTCTATTTTAAATGGCAGATCTGTTTTTGTTTACCACTGCTTTGCACATCTGCATCTTGGCGGCAGGGACATGAGATCGTTAGTTATCTTTTCCCCAGTATGCTGAGCTCATTATACATACACTCTGCCATTTTTTCAGAAAACATGCATTTCATTTAAACCTCTTGTGCTTCAGTGCTGTCAAAATGACAACATGTATGCGAGATGATATCATTTGTTTGCACAGTAAAAGCGACCCATCACAGATTGCAGTTTGAAGTTAAATATAATCCCTACATGTGCGTCGAAAATCTCCTTTCTTTATCGCATACTAGATGGCAGTCTTCCATTCGTCTAATCTTTTCAACTCTGGCCAGGATCACCGTCTGCCTCTGAGAAAGCCCCAATGCAGAGAACAAGCTGTCATGCGCTTATTTGCTATTCCTATCATCGCTGTCAGCATTGAAGCCTCCTCTTTAGCCCTGCCATGGGCATGCGCCTGCACTGACAAATCGAGAGAGAACATTGATGCCTCTGTGTGAAGAGGTCTGTTACAAAGTGGGTTCTTTTCTTCGTGGCAGCTATGTTGGCTCCTAAAGGAAGAGCCTTGGAGAGCTGGATGAGCACAGACTCTTAGGGGAGCTGTGGCTGCTTTGCTTCTTCGTGTTTGAGCGAAGTCAGAATGTGGCTGCTCAATGTTCTAAATAATCCTTTTTAGCCAAAAGTTCCTCTTTGCCCACTCCTTACAGGGTGCTCTGAGGGAGTACCTTTGTTCTGGAATGGATTTTATGTTCATGTCACATCAAATATCAGTTTCTGTTTTTCTCATCACTTAGTGAACAGCTTACTGTTCCATTACTAAACAGACTTGGTGAGATCTACATCTCTACATGGCAGGCTTGACTGACAGACAGGTCTTCCAGTAGCTTATTTTCATTTGTAACTCTTAGTTTAAACATGTATAATCTTGTTGGAGGTTGGGAATTGTTGCTGGCTCATAGCTCCAGGGTCACTGGTTCAATCTTGAGCTTGAGTTACTCTGAGTGTGAAGTTTCACATTTTCTCCTTGTGTACAGGTTATCTGGGAGGTGCTGTCTACACTAGTTGGACTTGCTACACTAAATTGCCTCTAGGCAGGAATTTGTGTTTACATGGTGTCCTGCAATCTACACTACAGCTCAAAAGTTTGGTATCACTTGCAAATTTCTTTGTTTTTGTTTAGTGATTTTTTTTTCTGCATTCTACAACAATACTGGGGATTTCAAAACTATTAAATACCACATATGGAATTAGGGAATTATGTAACAATGTGATTTATTTTCTACATTCTGCAACAATACTGGGGATTTCAAAACTATTAAATACCACATATGGAATTAGGTAATTATGTAACAACAACAGTCAGTTGTTATTTTAATACACTGAGGTCAGCCTTTCTGGAACACTTCTTGCAAGAACAGTATTGTCAGATGCATTTGCAAAACTTTTTTGGATGGCTTCAGTATTGCTTTACAATGAAGAAAGAAATAAAAATCAAGAGCGCCCATGGAGTTAGAAAGTGATCTCAAACTTTTGAGCGGTACGGTACTTGCGCCCCGTCCAGTATGCTTTACACCCAGCATAGACCCCGCACAGACTCCTGATACACAGCAACCCTGGCCAGGATAAAGCACTTACTGAAAGTTAAGGACAGATCATTTTGGAAAATACTTGAAAATTTTAGTTTTAGGTTGTTTTTTTTTGTTTGTTTATTGCAACTTGTCTATAATCCATTGCAATAAGGATTAGCGATTTACATTTGTAAGACATACAGTATTTGAATGGCTTTCCTGTGGGACCTTTCATTCATCGCTTCTATTTATGCAGTAAATGACTGCCAAGTTCATGTGTCTTTTATGTTTTGACATACTCTAACCGTTCTGCATAATGCCATGTTAAGAAATCTAAATGAGGCTGAACTTGGCTGACAAAATGGAACATTCTGTGAAGCTGAGCAGCTGAAGGAGGGAAAGAGGGCAGCATGCAGATAAAGACTGAGGATACTTGATAAAGCTTCAGGCATCTTGAGAGTGGCCCAAAAAAGATAGTGATGATCATGGGAGAAAATCAAATGGGAGCTCTGTCTGAGTTTGTGTGTGAAAGAGAGAGCGAGAGAGAGAGAGAGAGAGAGAGAGAGAGAGAGAGAGCAACTATGCTAATAACCTCTCACACATACACTCTTGCAGTTCCTATTTACTAAATCTGTTGTGGACGTGAATTGAATACAGATGCTGACTCGACTGAGAAGCAAGTATCAAAAGCTTCCCAATACTGAAAGAACTTGTGTCAAAGTAACAAATTAACATAAATGATAAAAAATCCAATAAAATGATTATTCTTTTTGACACGAATTAGGATAAATAGCAGAGGTGAGTAGTACCATGGCTACTTTATAACATTTATTTAAGTAAAACAAGTTTTCTGATAAACTGTACTTTTACTATATTTATTTACATTTTTCCAGTAATTTTTTTTAACAAACGCACCTTTAAAAAGTTGCTCACAATCATTTATTTATTATTTATTAATTATTATTTGTATAAATGATTATGCATCCCATCTGTACATTCATGCAAATTTGCACACATTTCTATTTCATTTGTCCATTTATGGACATTGCATCTACACATTCATGCACATTTGCATACTACCCGGACATTTCTATATAAATTCTATTTCATTTCCACAACTAAAGTTTTCTAGATTTTCTCTATTTGTACAGCAAAGAAGTTATTATGTATCGTTCTCATCCTCTTTACCTGTATTTTCCATAGCTAAAGTTTTTCTATATTTTATTTTTTATTTTATTCCATATTTATTTCTTACTGATAATCTTTTTTTAAGGTCATTTATAAGCGGTCGTATAAGCATACTGTGTATGACTGTACTGTATGACTGTATGTGACAAATAAAATTTTAATTTGATGAGAGTCAATAAAGTAACAATTAAATAAGAGTAAATGAACTAACTGGATTTACATAACTTTATATTGTTAACTTTTATATAATTAACACTGACATTGATTTGCAATATAAAAATGACAACAATAAAAAAAAATAATCACAAACCTAAAAAAAAAGTCTTGGAAAAAGTCTTGTAATGTTGAATTTCCAAGTATTTCAGTGAGTTCCCTGTTAAAGTAACAACACTTTAATTTTAGTGCACCTTCTGATTACTCCACCTATCTCTAGTAGCCGGCTGTCAAAATGAGCTTTCATTCAAATACATGTAACATTTCCTATTAAAAATACAGCCTTAAGCAAATGGAAAATAATGTATTACATTCATACAAGTTGTAAACAGAGCTATGAGAAAAGCTGAGGTAGGATAACTGGAGACAAACTGGAACATTTTAATGTTAATCTTATGATCTTTTTCAGAAAAGCAGAATTCTTTACTCTTCCTTAATCAAATCAAATCAAAAACAACTGCTTCTAACTGAAAACATCATTATGACTAAGCTTTAAGGTCATGTGTGACTGATAATTAAATAGCATTTCTGCAATCTGAAGGCAGGTTTTACCTGTAGTTGAGCAGAAAAACAAATAAATGTCGTATGTCTGGTATCATCACTGAACAATGCAAATATATGCATAAAATGCAACTACATTATGTTACATAAACCTCAACAATAAAGCGGCTAAAGTGGCCACAGACAACAAACAAATACAACAGTGTCATTTATATCTTCGGTAAAACTGCCAGCGTTTCTTATCTATTGCTTCATCGGTGGATTCGGATGTACTAAAATCCGCAATATATATTACCCTTGGGGAAACACACAATATGCAAAATGCAGGAATATATTACATTAGAGCCCACACTGTCCTTAATCTAACGGCCTGGGAGCTGCGATTGGGTGTATCTCCACAAATTGTTCTTTCACTATTTGAAAGAATGTGGAAGAAAGAAGAAGAAAGTTTCTTGACACGGATCAATAATCATCCTTCCCGTCCATTATCAGAGATGGATGCTAGAGATATGAGGAGAGAAATATCATATGGGGGATATGTTGGGGAAAGGTGGTGGCTCCAGGCCTTTCATGATGGATGATAGAAATTGACCCTAGGATCAGCTACAGCTTTAATCTTTTTTTCCCCTCTCTGGTAAGTACCAAAAACACAGACAGCATGTGGGTATTTTTTTCTGAAATCTGCACCACTTTTAAGGCAGAGATAATACATAATACAAGGGAAAAAAGGGCTAACTATAGAGAAAACTGGCTGAAATGAAACATGATGGTCTGAATCATAGCTGAAACTACAGTGCAAGCATTTACAGCTCCTTATTTGGGGAATTACTGAAAATATCCCCAATATTACACTACCCAAGCTATCACTAACAACCTATGTGAAGCAGAAGAGACCGTTAGTGAGACTATTGGGCTTTAATGTGTTGGTGGAATGAGTTTTACCTTGGTAGTGGAGGAACTGCAAGTGGAGGCTAAACGCTTGCCAGATAGCTCTGTGCTGCAGGTGGTGATTGCTCCAGTGGCTGGCGTGGGCAGCAGAGAGGGCATGACCGGCAGCGGCAGTAGGCCTGGACGGTTGTTGGAGGTGTTGGTCATGGAGGTGGCAGAGATGGTGGAAGAGCCACAGCCATTAACTGTGATGCAGCTACTATTGATGCCACTGCGTTCTCTGCGCTCCCACACGGGCCGCGAGTCCCGTTCAAAACGATGGCTGTGGCGCGACATCCCACACGGAAAGACACAACCCGAAAGAGCCGCTTCTGCTCAGGAGCTGGCGAGCACCTGGAAACAAAATGGTGTATTAAAATCCAAGTGAAAGAAGACCTATAGTGTTAAGTTATCAGATAGTTACGTACATACTGTAGCACAACGAAACAAACGTAGGACTTATCAGTTCCATTCGTATCAGTTTAGATAGTGAGTCACAAAATGTCTTACAAAGTCACATCATCAGCAAAACAGAAAAGAGCTCATAGACACTCTATGGATGATAGTGGACGAGGTTTTAAATAATTCAATGGCCTAACAAAGAGACATTAATAATGAGATGTACAGCCAACAGAAAAGAACTGTCGGAAATAAACCGCTGATTATTTCTCCAACAATGACAGCGTGAACAGAAATCAGTCAAGTGAGAAGATCGTGATGAAGCTTGTATTTAATGCTGTGAATGACTTTTACCTCAAGGGAACAGACAGAGACTGATGCGAATGATGCTGATAATCAATGTGAGATCATATTTCACACAGGAAACTGGACTTTAAAAGGCTGTAACATTACTTACAGGGGAAAAGGGAGACATATTGCATGTCAGTAAAAGCTACAGTTTTTAGAATTATATATAGAAAAGTCAAAAATGTGTCAGTGTGAAAGGTTTTCCCATGCCACAACATGCACAACCTTGAAGATGCTTTACCACTCGTTCAAAGGTTCTATTTTAGTCAGTGCAGTTACCTTGACTGACTATTACATGACAATTCACTGACTGTCTGAAACCTTTTACAGTCATATGGCAGAAGGGGTCATATCAGATCTGACCAGTGTTGTGCTTCTGAAAAGACTGAAAAAAAAAATTTTTTTTTTTTTTCCTCGAACCACCAAGCTTTTATCTGGGAGCCAGACAAATGGGAGTCTGAATCTTTACTCCAGCCCCTTTTGTGCTGCAAATGGAGAAACTGCATTGTGCTCAGCTTTTAAAGACAGAATAAAGGGCTACAAAAAGGTCAGATATATTTATGTCTATCAAGCAGCAGTGTAATAATAAAAGCGCAGTGATGGCTTCGCAATAAGGAGCGAGTGTAGGAGTAATACATTTATCCACTTCATCATTGTGCCAATTTTTTTTAATCTGTGGTATTGCACATGGGCATATTTTTAAAACAAGGGATAAAGTGAGTCGAACTGCAAATATAGCTTATGATTAATTTTGTAAGTACCAATTCAATTGGGTGTATTTTTTATTTATTTTTTACAATTCAAATCCTTTTTACAACACAAGTTTACAAGACATTAGCAAAATTAATCAACATAAATGCATATAAATGCATTTGAAATAGATTGTCTGAACATGCATCTTTAAGACTAAACGAAGAAAAGTCAAAATACTGAATAAAACGTAATCAAGGACAGCATGGCCTGTTTACCAAATGTTTTACCACTCTGAGCTGAAACGACGGGACTCTCTAATAAAAAGTGTCTAATCCACTGGGGATTTTCCAAAAATCTGCATAATTTAAACACAATATTTAAATCACTAAAAGCAAATGAAAGTAAAAGGCATCAGAGGGCAGGAGAGGAGTAAAACACAACAAACACAATTAATTTTCAGCCCAAAACAATGTTTGTTTACTTGATGTCAATTTTTTAAATTCCTTTCTTTTTTCTTTAATTAACAACACAGCTGATTTCGGAGTTGTTTGTTAAAGCCTGACAGTTTTTTCCTCTTACAGAAATAACTGAGAGGTGTTGCGTCTGTCACTGTCAACATTTTAAACTTGAAGAAGCAACACTTGTGGATAAAAGGTGCTTATATTTTATAGATTTGGAGAGATTTAGGGGTGATGTACATCTTCTTCTTCTTTTTCTCTAAAAACAGCCATAAATTAACAGACGCTGCTTTTAAAAAAAAAGGTTTTTCAGGGAGTCTGCTGCATAAGAGATTTAACTTATGGGCTGAGGAGAGGAATGGCTGTTTATAGCTGTTCCAAACATTAAAGCATGGCATTCAATTCTATAATAAATACACCTGCAGTATTACTGATTTCTCCACTGCCAATACATCAAACAATTTGTATGCCTAAATATATATAGTGCAGCAGGAAAAGATTTATCCACTTCATCCATGCCAATGTTTTAAATCTGTGGTGTGTGTATATATACCACACACACACACATACATATATATATATATATATATATATATATATATATATATATATAACACAAAGATAACCCCAGTAAATACAAAATGAAGTTTTTTAATGAAACCAAGCCCTACTATGTGAAAATGTATTTGCCAAATCATGAATGAACTGCGGACAGGAAAAGGTTATCGATATATTTCCAAGCCTTTAGGACTCCAGCAAACCATGATGTGAGCCATTATCCAGACATGGAGAAAACTTGGAAAAGTGCTGAACCTTCCCAGGCGCGGCCAGCCTACCATAACTACTCCAAGAGCAAAACAACAACAACATACCAACAGTCAAACATGGTGGTGGAAGTGTGATGGTCTGGGGCTGCCATAATTGATGGCAACATGAATTCTGCATTCTTGGGTTATGCAACAGGACAATGATCCGAAACACACCAGAAAGTCTACCTCTGAATGGCTCAAAAAAATACTAAATTAAGTTTTTGGAGTGGCCTAGTCAAAGACCAGACTTAAATGTGATTAAGATCCTTAAACAGGCTGTTCATACTTGAAAACCCTCCAATGTGGCTGAATTAAAACAATTCTGCAAGGAAGAGTGAGCCAAAATTCCTCCACAGTGACATGAAAGGCTTATTGCCAGTTATCAGAAACGTTTGGTGCAATTGGTGAAGGGGTGTGGGGGGGACCCTATGTGAATAATTACTTATTCACATAGGGTCAGGTAGGTTTGGACAACTTTTTTCCCTTAATAAATGAAATCATCATTTAAAAACTACATTTTGTACATACTGTATAGTTCCCAGATAGGGCTGGGCGGTATACCTTTTCATACCGAATACCGGTGTTTTTTTTATTTATTATATTCATTTTTCATCTACCCCAATACCGGTGAGTGTGTGCGCACAAAGCGTCGGGAACACAGAGCGGTGGAACGCCCCGCCGCGGGACATTG
>JAQQZT010000005.1:12068518-12076018 GCA_030068275.1 Clarias platycephalus | reverse complement strand
CCACAGGTTTTCAATGGGATGAAGATCAGGACATTAGGATGGACGAAGATTCAAAAGTTTGATTCTTTGCACATTTAACTTTGTGTGTGTGTGTGTGTGTGTTTATGTGTGTGGGTGGATTTGTATGCATGTTTTGGATCATTTACCTTACTGGAATACTCTGCTACAACTTTTTGGCAGAGACAGTCAGATTTAATTTAATCTCCTGGTACTTCATTGACTTCCATTATGCCGTGTCAATTAACAAACTGCCCTGGGCCTTTCGAAGAAAAACACACCCACAACATCACAGCTCCTCGATCATACTTAACTGCATGGTTTCGGCTCTTCTCTGTGTAACCATCCTCCTTTTACGCCAAACCCACCTTTTAGTGCATGTTGCCAAAAAGTTTTATTTGTTGTCCACAGCGTCTGGTTCCATTTTATCTAGTGACACTACAGGGCACATAGGTTTGTGGGGAAATGGTTTTCTTTCTGCATGCCTTCTAAACATTTTGTTGGCATAGAGCTGGCAGACTTGGTAACCCCAAAATACTGCCATCTTCTGCAAATTTCCAACTGTGATCATTGAATAAATTTCTGCTTTCCTATTTCTCTCTCCATCCTCCTCACAGTGTGTTTGGGTAAAATACACTCGTGTCCTCTTTCAGACATGCTTATTAGAGCTCTGTTTCAAACATCTTAACTATGAATAACAGTGAATATATGTTTTTATAGCCATTGCGTGATTTCTGAAGGTCAACATTTTTCCTCTCATTCCATTTATGTATTCTCCAGTTTTCCTCCTGGGCATGACCAGAAGAATTTGGCTTTTGCTTAATGAATGACACCATAAAAATTCACTCTTCAAAAAGGTGAGCACAAAACAAGCAAAATAAATAGGAACATGCCTTAGTTACATTTTGCTTAAAAAAATTGCAGAAGAATATTTGCATGCCTGTTAAAAAGTGTTACGTAATAGACTTTTTTTTTTTTTTTCAGATAAAAAGTAGTCTCCTTAGTTTTGCATGGAAAGGAGCAAGTTAAAAGTAGAACTCTGGCATATTCTCCAGCATGCTCAGTAAAAGCTAACAGCTGTTTTTCTTATGGAACTGTAAAGCTCAACTTACTCCTCCTGATAATTTTCAAGCAGTTTGCACTCCAAGTTTTGACTGCTTGTTTTATTACTCTTTAATGCTCTTTATAAAAGTTTCTTTTATGTATAATTTTTTTTAAAGGCATCTTTGCTTATGCCATTTTTTTGTATGTGCCTAAGACTTTTGCGGAGTACTGTCTGTAAAATAGCTGAATGTTTTTTTACATAATAATGTAGAAATCATAAACATGTATAACAATTTGTACTAAAGGTAATATAGTGCCTAAGACTTTACCACAGTACCACATACACACACACACACGCGCACACACAAACATGCACACATGCGCACACACGCGCGCACACACGCACGCACACACACACATGCGCACATACACACACACACAATGAAAATTTTTAATTGCTGGAAATGGGTTAAGAACCCTTAAATACATTATCAAAACCTGGAAGCCAATTAGCCCAAAATGCATGTCTCTGGACTGTGGGAGGAAACCGGAGTACCCGGAGGAAACCCACCAAGCATGGGGAGAACCTGCATTGAACCTGGCCGGGATTTGAACCTGGACCCTGGAGGTGCAAGGCAACAGTGCTAACCAATGAGCCCCCATGCCACCACTTGGTAAAGTTGCAAAACCTTAGCTATATTGTGAAAATAAGGGCATTTTCATATAGACACAGACTGTGATGAACTCACGGGATTGGGACTAAACTGCTGTGTGATGAGAAGAAAACCATGTGTTAATGAGAGAATCAGAAAAAAAGGCTTGAATTTGCTAGGGAGCACAAACATTGGACTTTGGAGTAATGGAAAAAGGTCATGTGATTCAGATTACCCTATTCCAGAGTGAAGAGTGCGATGTACTCATCATGCATAGTGTCCACAGTACAAGCCTCTGGGGTTGCTTCAGTTGGTCAGTTCTAAGCTCAGCAACATTACGTGGCAATAAAATCTGCTGTTAACTGATGACCTGAATGTACTTAACAAGGTTATTACATCAATGTGGTGTTTTTCTTCCCTGATGGCACAGGATGGAAATTGTAAAAGAGTGGTTCTGTAAAAATGAAGAATCATTCTCACACATTAACTGGCCGCCACATTGTGTGATTAAATGAAATCTTCGAGTGTGCAACCTCTTTTGGCCAGGCATATGTGTACTGTATGTATATGTGTACATGTACAGTAAGTGTGTAGAAGACACAGTGGTGAAGCGGTTAGCACTGTGGCCACGCAAATCCAGGGTCAAGGGTTTGATTCCCCCCTAGGGTGTAAGTGGGTGTATGCGTGCTTTTACCCCTGCCTTGGGCCCCTGAGTCCCCTGGGAAAGGTCCCCGTGCTATATACACAGTATTCCTTCAGGTGTTCTATAAATTATTCACACATTGGGAGGCAGCACACTATCCTGTGTGTTAGGAGTAAATTATTTGCTATGTTCCTTTACAATTGTAAATAAAGCTATGCACACACAACATTTATCACAAATTTACCGTACAGTTAATAGTTGACAGTGCTAATCATTTGAAACCTGATCATTTACTAAATGATCTGTTTCCACGCATACTGTAAATTGGCTAATTGCCTAATTACATAAGCCTAAACTAAATAAACACTGATGGTTTGCAGGCACTCATGTAATCATCAGTCGGAAAGAACACTTGTACATGCAGGTCTTTAACATTCAGCTAAAGGTCAATGCTTGCTGATCCTGTTTAGCGATAATATCTGCTGATCCAGATCAGATCCTGAGGGATACCTGTATGGCACTAAATGCACCACTAGCAATGAAAAGCTCCTTAAGGAGATTTGGTTGATCGCAATACAGATTATTTATACCAACAAATACCAATCTACATGAATATAGTACTTATAGATAATCATACCAAACACTGTATCAATCTGATCTTTATCAAAGAACGTTGAACCAAAAGATAGCCTGTCTGGTCCAATCCCACAAAAAGCCAATGCAGCACAAATTGCAGAAAAATGGCAAAGCTGGACATGAAAGAAAGGCTCCAAAACATCCAGCACACCACAGCAAAGAGGCTGCGAAGGCTGCCAACCCAGTCTCCAAACTCCCCAGATGCTGATCCAAAATGCTGATTACCTCACAAACCACGGGTCCCAAAGGCTCAAAACCCCACAGGACACCCCCGTAGGCCGTGCGAAGCACCGAGGCAAGTGAAACCCAACACCTATGTGCTTTTAATTTTTTTTTTTTTATGTTATGGCTAATATTATTTACAGGATTATAGTTCATTTCAAACATCATGTCATCATACCTTGTGATATGCAATGATATAAAAAGGGAGATTTATTCGAAGGCCAATGTTCTTTGCTAACAGAAATAGAAATCGAGTACAAGCAGCTTCAGTACATCACAATGTCACACATACAGTACAGTGCAATCATTGATCTTTATTAATAAAACACCCAAAGGCCAGTAAACATTACATTTAACTTCCTTTCAAAGAGAAGGTGATAATGGTTTCTTCACACCCACATACCAAGTGCACTCTGCCAAGCGTTCAATTAATTACTAAGAGTTCATAAGTCTTCAGTGCTCCTCCTAGACCAAATAATTCATTCAGCCACTCAATACACCACCGACTGTGGATGATAGTAAGTCATGCACACATTTATAATAATCCCAGTCTGTGCTCTTAGAAACTATCCAAAATCTGATAGACACACACCAGTCATTTTTTTTTTTGGAATATCCATGCTCCTGCTCATTCATGCAATTATTGAATCAGTCAGTCATGTGGCAGCAATGCAGCACATAACACCATGAAGATGCAACTTGAGAGCAACAGTTAACATTCCCATCGAACATCAGAACGGGAGGGAAAAACTTTAGTGGTCCCAGTGGTCATGGTATGGTCTTTGGCGCCAGACAAGCTAGTATAAATATTTCAGAAACTGATGATCTCCTCGTGTTTTCGCACACAGCAGTCCCTAGAGTTACGCAAAATGGTGTGAATAGCTTCAAAGATCTAGTAAGTAACAGTGGGAAAATACCACATCAGATTCCGATCCTATCAGACAATAACCTGAACCTGAGGCTACAGTGTGCAAACTCGCCAAAATTGGACAGCTGAAAACACCAGGCTATTCTTTCCAGATTCAACTATAAGGTTTTGGTGAGTTTGTGCCCACTGCAGCCTCAGACTTCTGTTCTTAGTTGATGGAAGTGGACGTGGTCTTCAGCTGTTGTAGCCCATTTACCTTGCTGAGATGCTTTTCTGTTCATCACAGTTGTCAAGCGTGGTTAAGTTACCATAACCTTGAAGTCAGGTTAAATATTCTGATAATTGTCCTGCAACCTCTCATATCAAAAAAAAAAAAATCCAGCAAGCGGCATGTCTACAGGCAGGAGGCCTGTAGACATGCCACTTGCTGGATTTTTTTTTTTTTTTTGCACAATTCTGTATAAACTCTGGAGATGTGAAAATCCCAGGAGATCGGCACTTTGTGAAATATCCCTGACACCAAGTTGTTCAGACCACATTTTCCCAGATTCTGATATTTAATTTGAATATTACCTAATGCTCTTGACCTCATACATGCATGATTTTATTCACTGTGCTGCCATGTGTAACTTATTGGATAGCTGTATGAATGAGCAGGTATACACATATTCCCATAAAAGTGGAGTGAATACCTTATACACTGAAACTGTTTCAGTTTAATTCATTTAATCTTTATGTTTCCTTGACTACAAAAATAAAATAATATGACATTTAAACAAATCACCTAATTTCTTATCAATATGTGCAAAACATTACTCACTCACTCATCGTCTTTACCGCTTTATCTTGCATACAGGGTTGCAGGGAGCCTGGAGCCTATCCCAGGAGACCTACAGTAGGGCACGAGGTGGGGTACTCTCTGGACAGGGTGCCGATCCATCACAGAGCGCACACACACACATAATTTAGGATTGCTAATTTGCTTAATCTGTATGTCTTTAAACTATGATAGGAATCCAGGGTACCCAGAGGAAACCCACCAAGCACGGGGAGAACATGCCAACTCCATGCACACAGACCTGAGGCGGGAATCGAAGCCGGACCCTGGAGGGGCAGGCGACAATGCTAACCACTAAGCCACTGTGCCGCCAACATTTGCATTTATAAAAGGGAAATTGCAACTAACATATGTATAACTGTCACCCTTCATGAACATGAACACACCTTATTAGGATTGGATAGTTCTTGCTTTGAATACCTATTAATTTTTTAACTGCAGTTTTTCATTTTCTGGTGCAGAAGTAAGAACAATTAAATTCTATTTTTAGGATAGTTTTTAATAATTTTACTAGATAATAGCTTATAAGAATTATTCTATTAGAGCAAATGTTGAATAGGCTTTCTAATTGTTTGTGTGGAAATTGTTAATTATTTGGTTTAATGTTTATATTATGCAATTACTTTGCTCATTTTCTTTTTCTCCCAAAGGGTGCCAAAAATTCTGCAATACTCTGTAGGCAGGCTCTTATTATATTTAACAGGACTGGATGAAAAACTTACCGTGCCTGAGGCAGGATTTAATAGGAAGGAATGGAGTTGCTCGACATATTATTTTGCATTATGTAACACTGTACACACTTAATCACCATGTTGTCATTGACCTGCTTGAATTATTTCACTCAGTGGACCTGAACATGCTTCAGTCCACCAGCAAATGCTAATGCAAAAGCTGTTTGTTTGTGTGAAATCAGTGCCATCGTCTTATAAATCAAAAATGAATTAAAGGAGTCACTTTTGACACTCATTGTGAAACGGAAGGCATAACAGATGTGTGTATTTGCTATAAACACAGCAATCGTAAGCTTGAGAGCTTGAACTGCTGACCAAGATAAAGCCGAAACTGCGGGATGTCTGCGCATCTCTTTCTTGGGGAAAATCAGCTGAAAATATATTCAACAGTGGTAAGCCTCTTTGTCGGAACACATTGGTTTGTTTCTTAGTGGAACAGAAAGTGGTTGAACAGATTGAGTTACAATATTAACCCCATTGTACTTTACTACATAGTCAGGTTTATCTGTTCTGAGCCTCTTTTTAGCTGTGCTTCAATAGTAATGCATGGGTGCCAGTACACTTATGGTAGAAAGCATCAGCAGCCTCCCCGAAGACGTAACAGCGATGCTTGCTGCACTTAGACTGACCTCACTCACGGTCTATGCGACTGTTCCTCTGAGTTTTAAAGATAGCAACAAACACATTCATGAGCTACATCAATTAGATGAGCTCCCTCTGTTTTCTGTAGACACCGACAGTCCGTGATGTCTGAGCATTGAGATTTGTATTCAGTTTTTACTTTTAATCAAACTGCAAGTCATGAGACATGTCATCATCCTTCTGTAGTTATATTTTAGCACCAATACAAACATGGAGTGTCCTTCAGAATTTGTAGCACCTTTAATGAGAATGAGCAAAATGACCAAATATAAAATACCAACGTGCAATAGGCGATAAGCAGCAATAACACATTTCCTGTTCAACAAATGCAATTTCGATTTCATAGCACACAGTTATAAAAAAAGATCTACTTATGGTCACGCTATCCGGTATCACCCAAATGAGGATGGGTTCCTATTTGAGTCTAGTTTCTCTCAAGGTCTTCATGGCATCTCAAGGACATCTTGACTTGTCTCTTGCTCTTTACATACAAATAGTTTTTTAAATTTCGATCCAACATTTTTATTGAACGTCTATTGTTAATAGCGCTATATTGTACAAATAATATTGAATTGAATAATTTATTTTACTTGAACAATTTAAGTTTACCTTAAGATGATCTCAAACACAAATAAGTGAAAAAAGTTGCATATTAGTTTTTAAAAATAAAAATGTGGTCCAGATACATATTTCCATAAATATACATTAGCAGCAGTCAAAAGTTTTGAAAAGTTATTTTGGTAGATATTGGGATGTATTTGTAAAGCCTTCATAATGGCTCTAATCTGAGGTGCTGTTAATTGGTGATTGTTGAAGCTGGTAAGCCTAAATGAACTTCTCCTCTGCAGCAGAGATATGTTTTGGTCTTGCCTTCCAGGGAAAGTCTTCATGAGAGCCAGTTTCAACATGGTGCTTGATGGGTTTTGCAAATGCACTTGTCAATACTGTTGTTGCAAGAACTATTCCAGAACAGCTGACCTTTGTATCTTAAAATAACAACCGACTGCTGTTGTTACTTAATTACATGTGTTACTCCAGTATTATTGTAGAATGTAGAAAATTATTCCAAACTTGGGTCCTTTTGACTGGTACTGTACATATTTAATAAAAAAGAAAAAAGAAAGAAATTATATATATATATATAACACGACACGCACAACCTTGAGGCGGATGGGCTACAACAGCAGAAGACCCCACCGGGTACCACTCATCTCCACTACAAATAG
>JAQQZT010000005.1:12041465-12056645 GCA_030068275.1 Clarias platycephalus | reverse complement strand
CCATCTCCACACCATTGCATTCAGTTTTTATTCACAATTTGTTTAGTGTCCCAACTTTTTTGGAATCCGGTATGTACAAGAAATCACTCAGTCGGGCATGTGAACAAGCCAGGCTCACAGACTTAACATTATTTATGAATCATGAAAAAGCTAAATACACACTCAAAAAATCTGCACAGAAATTCTAGAAATCATGGCAACCTCTGACCGTATGCTTTGACAAGATTCCACCTACAGTATAATTATATCATAAATTGGTGCACAGGATGTACTTCCTTGCCAGATGAAGCTTACCTCCTTAGCCAATATTCTCAAATGTCAGTAACAAACTGAGACTAGCTGTGACTATACTTCTCCTGATCAACTGAGGGCTGGGATTGGTTTGTTTCATTATTTCCCCAATATTATAATTTATTCCTTATTATTTTCCTTCAGATTTTAAAAATGTTTTATGTAATTATTTTGTTCTTGCCTACCCTGCAAAAAATTACGATTTAAATAATATTGAATCAAGTCAATCTATCTATAATTTATTAAAATACAAAAAAAAAAAATGCAAGCTTATTTTTAGAATCAAGTTCAAGCAAAACTGGCAAACAAATTTAGTTTCTTTCCAGAAATAAATTCTGAAAAACTAGCAAAATTATCTGCCAATACAACAAGACATTTTGTTTACAATTGTAGTAAAGTTTAGCATAATATAACCACATATAAAATATGTTCACTTGCTAAGATATACTTTTTATAAACTTGTACTGTTTAACGCCTTATAGGCAGCACGGTGGCGAAGTGGTCAGCAATATGGCTTTGCACCTTCAGGTTTAAGGGTTTAATTCCTGCCTCGGGTCTTTGTGCATAAAGTTTACATGTCCCCCCCCTTGCTAGATGGGTTTTCTCTGGGTACTCCCACAGTCCGAAGACATGCAGTGTAAGCTAACTGGCGTTTACAAATTGGCCGCCGTGTGTGGGCGCATTTGTACCCTCTAATGGATTGGCAGGGTGTACCAAAATATAAAAATATATACCCTATATTTTTAAAATGCCTCCAGACTCTTCACGAAATCCAAAGTCCTTAAGAAGGAGAAGTCGAGTAGGAAGACCCCTCGGGGCAGCCTGGTGTGATACAGGTGATGCAAACAGGGATAAGCAACAGAAAAGCAACTGTAGATGTCAGTAAAAAAAAATACATTATCCATGGAGGGAGAAAGTCCATGACCACAGTGTGTCAACTTATCGCCATGGCACAGATCCTTGAAGTATAACAAGACGCTTCAGAGTTTCATGACTTCAGGGAAAAAAAGTGAGAAAATATAACAAATATCTTTAAACATATCTGCCCTCATAACATATTCTCTAAGTGAATGTATGTAAGTGTACTGTAGCGAGTCTGAACCACTGTTACTGAGTAGAACGACGGATATTCTGCAAAAGCTTATTTTGGGCTGTGAAGTGAAGTTTTGTGCTGCATTGAAAAAGAGACAGCATCTTAGTCTCGTTATTAAATTGAGTTAGCTATAGCTGTCTTCAGGAAAAGCCAGCTTCTCAAGCTGTGAACTTGGCCCACTTTTACACATGCCTCAATAACATTAGCAAAAGCAATTAACCTTTAGCCCGCAGCCGTGCAGTTAGAGTGGTGCAAAAATCCCTCTGCTCATTCTGATCTGACACTTCACAGTGGAAACAACTCCGACAAAAGTATGTGATTAGACACGCAACAGAAAAACTACTTCTGTTGTACTTGCATATATGTCACATTCAGGTTTGAGTTCATTTTCACCCCCCCCCATATGCAAATATACCCAACGATCACGAAAGTGCATAAAATTGGACGGGAAATTATGAGGAATACTGCCAATCATTGCAGTTGTACAATGTTATCAAGGTCATTCTGAAATTTTACTTTATAATTTTGGCCAACAGACATGTTGACTTTGAGAACTAAACCAATATGAAATTACTTGCCAAAAGTTTTTGAACACAACATTTTAGCTTTTTTTTTTATTATTTTAATGACTTCATAATAAATAATGTAATATTTTTTTTTTTTAAGTACCCAGAGTGCAGTCATAAGAGAATTAAACAATATGCAATAATCATATCAAGTCTTTTGAGCCTGAGAGGGAAATTAAGTTCTTTCCTTTTTCTGTTTTGTATAAAAATATATAGGCTGGCCCAAAAGTCAAGATCCAAAGGTATTTTCCCTCCAATGAAATTTGATATTTTTCTTTTTATTTCAGACCCAAGGCAGCTTCAAAACAAACAACAGAAGATCAAATAAAACTTGTAGTCATGTACACAAGACAAAATTCTTCAAATGGAGAATTCACAGGCTGAATTTTGCAGGCTTTGCTTGTTTGCCTATGACATTTGGGCTAGAAAAGTACAGTTTATTTATTTATTTATTTTTTATATATAACATTTAAATATCTCTGCTTTCAGATCCCTCTCAAGAGTCAGCATTTTTTTGTCTTTTCTTTAGCTACTAACCAGTTTTTGCAAATTAGTTTCTGGGAAACCACACCATTTAAAAATCCTTGTGATATTTTTGCATCAATGTGTTTTTTTTAAATAACTTTCCAACAAAATACTGCTTTCTACTTATCTTTCACTTATAACTATTGTACTTGATCAGTTGTCTGAAGGAAATATTTCCAATGATCACATGATGATAAACGGGTAAATGGGATAAACTGGATGATAAATGGGATAAACTGGATGTAACATGATTTACAGCTATACAGTACTGAAGAAATAAAATAGAACTTTTTGGCACTCATTTTTGGCACATTTCTGGATCAAATGTTCAGTCCAATCCCTGTACCTGACCTGTTTCAGAGGAATGTTTTCTGTTTGTTAGAACACACGGTGACTTATGAATCATTCAAACATCCGACTTAAAATATGAACCAGTGATGCAGATGATGAGGCAGGCCGGTGATTAGTATACCGGTGATGCTGAATGCTGAGTGGTTGGAATGGGTGAGAGGGTAAAAGAGGTTGCTGCTGAGGCTGTTGCATAAACAACTCATTTTTAAATTGTATCTTTAAGCACTTTGCAGCCTGCCACGGTAAAACGTTTGCTCCTGTTTCTTTAATTTAATCGATAATTTAATATGAAAAAATGAGGGGTGGCTCAAGGCTTTTGCACAGCACTATACGTGTGAATTCTGCCAAAACCCTGAGGCAATACTATGCAACAGAATATTCAAAACCATATTAAACCCCGGTTTTAGGCAAGAATTCTCCTTTAATAATGACCTACCTTCACTTCCTATGGAAAGTAAATGCTGTGCATCCCACCCCTGCCCAAAAACAGATATCTAATGCAAACAGATATTTATTCCCTTTCCTGTAATCTGCATCCTTACACCTTGACACATGGTGATTAAGTTGTCTTGAGCTAAGAGGCAAAGGAGCAGACACCCCTACGTGTGAGACAGCATCACAGCAGGAATCCCAGCAAGATATCTCTCCAACTCGATACAGCCAAATGGCCCGGCTCACATCAGCCCAGTCAGACACACACCATCCAGCTTTCCCGTTATAAAATCTGCCCTGTGGCCTGAGCTGTCCGACACATAGCGATAGGCAGAAGAAGCTCAAGCGCATCCGTTTTCAAACGGACTTCAAAGCATGTGAACACAATGAAGACGATCCCCTGCTCATCCGGCAGCACAGCACAAGTACGCGTTTATCACAAACGATCAGATCATCAAAAAAAACATATTTTTTTTTGGTTGACAATTTGAAAATGTGTAGATTGGTTCCTAATAAATATTACACATTAAAGTCGCTTACCACACAGTGTGTCTGATGGATGCACATTGGTGGGTTGACACTCAGCAGTCGTAGCTCCTGTTGAACAAATTAGAAACATATATGTTACATTTATATCTAATGCTTAAGATAAACAAAAAAAAAAAATCCTAACAGAAAAAGGGAAAACTCAACAACCATCAAGAGATTCATTTTAAGAGTTTTTTTTAAGGATTCCGATAACATTCATAAAATAAAAATACATATTTGATATTTTTAAATACTTTTTAACATAAAAGCAAATTAGTTTAAATTATTCACTGCATGGAGAGTCATAAACACTAAGTGTGTACTCAACATACTTAATAAGGAGACTGCAAAAATCATTATCCTGCTCTCCTAAATAAAGCCATGAGGTCTCAAGCGCTTCCAGCCACAGCCCGGGTATCGACACGCAGTGCTACGAGAACAGCAGTGAAGGCACAGCCTCCGCTCTTTGCGCTGTTTTCAGGCATGAACTATTCATAGACGGTACATCCATTAGTTGGAGCAGAACCTGCAGATCCGCAACACTTACTGAACCCTTAAGGCTTTTCTGTCCGTATCAGCAAAGGCATTACCCAATTAAGGCTCTTTTTGTGCTGAAGGGCTGTCAACAAGCTTTTAATCATTTCTATCTTTTTTTTCACAGAGCTTCAGAGGATATGGCTGCAACTCTTCGCTTTAAAGCAGGTTATTCATCAACAAAATATAGGAAGCAGCTTAAGAGCATGTGTTTTGCCTTTGAATACAGCCTCCGGAAATAATGTACACAAAACTGAGCTTTTTTTAATGACAAGTCAGGAGGTGGTTTATTGTGGAAAAATGTATATCAGATCTACCAGTGGTGCTTAGAATGCAACAGCACATTGGATGTCTTTAAAAATGAGTTTTATGTCATTTTCAGCTCCAAGCCCGGCACACAAACAAAAGCAGACAGATGGCATGGTGTGGTGTGATGCTGTTCCTGCTATTCCATCTCATGAGGTGTCTGTAAAACCCAGTGTTAGAAGACGATGGATGTGAATATTCATGCTGGAGATCTGGCTCACCTGTCAGACAGCAGAATCTTAGAATAATGTACTGTATAAATCAGAATATGCATTACCTCTTATTTAAATAGTTATACTTATGCATTTGTATTATGATTAAAAATTAGTTTTTCAGTGCAAAAAAAAAAACAGATGATAGCCAATGATTGATTTTAATGTGAAATAATTATATTAACATTAAAATACAATATGAAGCAGAAGTGTGTGAAAAATTAATGAGACTCATCACAGTTTGGTTTAATTTTACACTAAACCTGCAGTGAGCAAAGTGACTGGTAAAAGAATTTGAGTTGATTGTAATGACACATCAACGTAAATGTGTCTGATAGATATACACAAACACCTACAAAGCCTAAATACTGCTCTGTAACAATATTAATAGATGTGATCTTGGATATAAAAATTACTTTTAAAAGCAACTGCCATCAATTACTATACTTGATTTAAAGACAGAAAGTTATTGCTGTTGAAAATAAAACCTGACATGCAAGCTAAACTTTAAACGAAAAAATTAAAAAATACAACTTAGTCTCAGAACCCAACCATGCAGGCTCTCCTTAAGTGAACATACATTATTGGTTATAAACATTTGGAAATTAAGTGTGTTAGGTCCATTTTTAACAGCAAACTGTTATCAAGCTTAAAGTTCCACCCTATGTAAAAAAAAAAAAAAAAACATACATACATAAAAAAAATATTAAGAAAACACTGATCACGAGATCTATGGTCTGAGAAGCAGTGAGGTATTTTTTTCCCTTCACTTCACAGAAGACTTTGCTTACATTCCAACATAGGTCTTTTATCAATAATTCATCCTTGCATTACCAGCACATTCATTTGCAGGTAAAGCCAAATAAATCATTCGAGAGAAATCAATAGATCACAGACGCCGTCAGATATGAAAACATCGGCTTGGTACAATTAGGTAAAACACTGTGAGCTGAAAGGTGGGATGACTGCACACATGAAGACTTTTATGGCACATAAATAAGTATTTGACTTTAATGATATACAATGTAAAAAGAACTTACTGATAAAACAGACACATAAACAAAATGTACAAACAAAAACATGAGCTTTGTACTCGTCCTCATCTGCCTTGTCATTTTGTGTTGGATAATTATTGTCATTACACCATTAGAAGTGTATTATAACTGAAAACTCATGTTCATTAATCAGGTTTTCCACCCAGAATCCTGGTCTGGGAGATTGCATGCTTCCTATTAATAATATTTATAATATTATTAATGTTTTCTAAGTATTATGACCACAATTATGATTATTCATGCCTAGTGCACCTGCCATCACAAATTGTCATCAAAAGTGTGTGAGATGTACATGTAGATGGTGAGCTGTCATGTTCTACTCTGTATGTGTTGTTCTTAAAGTAAACTATTGGCACCCTTTATGTATGCATGTTGCAAAAGTTTGTGCAGGATTGAGGTTGCTGTGAAGTCAGTCAGTGAACAGCGGGACAGCATCGTCCACTGTGCCAGCTTTAAGCCTTTAAGCTCTTTTAATCAGAGCTTAGTGCACAGTGCAGTAAGAAACAAGCTCTGTCCTGCGCTCAGTATAACTGTACCCTTATGTCATAATAAACCTTTCGAATAAACCCCTCATACCCGTGCGCTCTTACCTTCTGAACTGAACCTTGTGGCTCTCCACTTGGCGTTCTCGTGTTCGTGCGTCTGTTTAATTGTAACACTGTCTCTGACACACTCGCCGCTTTTGTTTCATCGTGCCATAAATCTCTGCTCTTTGCTCAGCTTCCGGTTGGAGTAGAGCAGAAGGTGTCAGCGCTACTAAAGCGCTCGTGTCTTTTCGCTTGTGTCACGAGGCGTGCAAGAAGCGCGCGACTCGGAGCCGATGCCCCGCGCGCCGCTCCGCTCGCTGTTTCCCTGTTTGAGTGGGCGGAGTGAGAGCGAGCTCACGTGAGCCGCTGCTCCAGGACTCCGCCTCTTTTTTCCCCCAAACAAAATTACGCGTCTCTGAGCATTTTAGAGAGGTCGCACAGCGCCGCCTAGCGGAGATATATAAAACTGTAGAGAAATTATGCTGAATTAGGGGCTTGCTTTGTTTTAAGACAAGCCGGTGGTGTAAATATGCCCGTGGACAAACCACTTAAAAAGGGTCACACACTAAATTATATGAATAATTTACCAGGACATTCCATTGAGTTAACCTGTCATTTTCATTTTTCTTAATGTTTTTGTGTCTACGACATCTTTGCAAATTTGTATGAATGGAGATAATATAGCCCAAGACCTTCTCACTTACCGTCTATGTTGCTTTATCCTGTATACAGGGTTGCGGAGGCGCCTGGAGCCTATCCCAGGAGACTTTGGTGCACGAGGCAGGGTACACCCCAGAAGGGGTGCCAATGCATCTGAGGTGACACACATACAGATACTCATTTATACACTACAAGCAATTAGGGACACCAATTAGCCTGGTCTGCTTATCTATGGACTGTGGGAGGAAACCGGAGTAGCCTAAGGAAACCCACCAAGCACAGGGAGAACATGCAAACTCCATGCACGCAGACCCAAGCAAACATTTCCCTCTGCGATTAATAAAGTTCTTTAAATCTTGAATCCTGAATGACAAAATAAAACCCAGAACCTAGAGGTGCAAGGTGACAGTGCTAACCACTAAGTTACCGGGCTGCCTACTAAACCTTCTACGCACTTCAAAATGTCATCATAGTCAAAAAAATGATTAAAAACTTTCTGTGGTTGTATACGTTCTAACGCTAAAATACACCAGCACAAATCATTTGTCTAAACACACGGAACATTAATTTGTCCAAAGATTAACAAACATGCACAAGCCTACCTGCACCAATCATCCATAACATTATGACCGCTCACCTAATATTGAGTAGGGGCCCCCTTTTGCCACCAAAACAGCAAAACATTGCTTGCTAAAGGAACCAGCATTAACTTTTCGAACTATTTGAGCTACAGTAGCTTTTTTATTTGATCAAACTACACAGACCAACCGTCTCTCCATACATGCATCAGTAAGCTTTGGCCACCCATGATCCTGTTGCTGGGTCACCCTTTTACCTTCCTTGGAGAACTATTGGTAAATCCTGATCCTGCCCACTAGGAACATCCCACAAAGCCTACTGTTTTGGAGCTGCTTTAACCCAGTTGTCTAGCCATCACAATTTGACCTTTCTTACAGTTGCTACAGTTACAATATCTCATTAAAATGGCACGTGGAAGTGGGTGGGATATATTAGGTAGCTAGTGAACCTCCTGGCCCTGAAATCGATGTGTTGGAAGCAGAAAAAATGGGCAAGCTTAAGGATTTGTTAGACATTGACAAGGTCAAACTGAAATGGCTAGATGACTGGATCAAAGCAACTCCAAAAACCGAAGCTCTAATGAGAAGTTTCCAGTCTGCAGTGGTCAGGAGCTAGCATAAGTGTTCCAGGGAAAGAAGATTGGTGAACCGGTGACAGGGTCATGAGCAGCCAAGGCTCATCGATGCACATGGGAAGCAAAAGCTGGTCTGTGTAGTCTCATCCAGTAGAAGAGCTAGTGTAGTTTAAATAGCTGAAAACGTCAATGCTGTTTTCCAAAGACAGGTGTCAGAACACACAGGTTAGAGCACACAGGTTTTGGTTGCAGAAGGGTGGGGGGGGGCGGGGGATTCTGTGTTAGGCGCATGGTCATAATGTTCTGGCTAATCAGTGTATGTTACAAGCATATAGATGTTTCACCAAAAACAAGAAAACTATATCTTTGCTACAAGGTTTTATTTCATTTACAACGCATGACTGCCACCTTGTGGCCAAGTTGGCACTTTTAATAACTCAAAAAAAAAAAAAAAAAAAAGAAAGACAAATAAAACTACAGTAGTAAATACACACCTATAAAGTAACATTTGATATATACATCTGATGAACTAGCTAATGCAGATTAAACTGTACCTATACATTGTATATCACTTAAATTATGTACAGTACTAAAAACAAATGCAGAAATACATAGTCTCTTGAAACAGTTTCAAAAAGTGCATGTATCATCTGGGATTATCTATGGCCATTGGATAGCAGGGATTGATATCAGTCTATGGAAATTTACTCTAAAGATGGAACTTCTTGATCTCGTTCTTTGTAGAACATCTTCCTCCACATGTACAGAGAATAGCTGGTAGAGGAAAACCAAGGATGGGACAAAATTTCCTCTGCTGTTAGCCGCTCTGAAGGGTCTAATCGAAGGATGCTACGTATGAGACACTTGGCTTTAGGTGAGAGAAGGTCTGGAAGTTTAAATTTGCACATCTGGATTTTATTGTACAGATCATTGAGGTTTCTATGTTCAAAAGGATATCTTCCAACCAGAACAGCATACAGCATAACTCCAAGAGTCCATACATTTGATGCTTTTCCTGAGTATGAGCTCCCTGGCTGTAGGCTCTCTGGACTCATATAAAATGGACAGGTGTGCGTGCCTGATATTAGATCACTTTTTTCTATGATATATGCATCTTTAAGTGTGTACAGTGCCACATGGGTTCTAGATAATAAAAATAAAAAAATGCAAAATTAACAATTAAACAACATTTGCTATTAAACTCCTCACTATTTCAAAGAAGAAAATAAGTCTCACTTCTCTTTATTTTTGAAGGCAAAATTCTTCAGCTTCAGTCTAGGCAGAATCACACCATTATGGTGACAATGTGCCACAACAGAGACTATCTGATGAAAGAGCCTCAAAGCTTCATCTTCACACAAGCATCCAGCAGTCTGAACATATCTGTACATATTTTCATATGCATGTTCAAAGAACACATAAGCTGCAGAGTGTTCAAGGATGATTTCAGATGGATGATGTAGGTTGGGCTGAACAGGAAGCTGAGAATATACAGCCAGGGACTGGGCATGTCTACTAATCGGAAAAACCTGCAAAAAGTTAAGAGAGAGAGAAAGAGAGAGAAAGAGATTGTATGATCACATGATCACGAACACTTTCTTGTATTAACTTTGATCTTATGATCTTTTTTGGAGGTTTTGATGCCATCATTGCAGTACAACATGTTGGATTGTGCCAGTTACCTAAACAATGGTCAATGTAATGCACAGGCACACTGTGTGAATCAAAAGTGAATCAAGGAAGAAAAACTGTTGAAGTGGCTACAGGGTCACTGATGCACAAATTGAGGAAAAGCTTAATGCTGGTTCCAGTAGAAATGCACCAGAACACACAGGTCATTACTGATTTGGTGGCAAAGTGGGGATATAATCAGTATTAGGCGGGTGGTCATAATGTTATGGTCATAAGCATATACTGTACGTCCTTAAATGTGACTCTCTTTACAGCTGAAAGAAGAAAAGAAACAAGAAAAGAAAGAAAGAAGGAAGGAAGGAATCTTTGCTACTATAACACAGGATCAGTGGAGTACCCTGACGGTGCGGGTTTGTGATAATCAGCTCAGCTCACCTTACAGAGCAGATGTTTGCCGCTGTGCAGGCTGACCGCTTTAAACACGTTCTCTCTTACTTTTTCATTTAACACGTATTTACCAACGTGTGAACCACTGGACGCTTTCGTGCAGGAAAAAGTCGAAAGCATTTCGTTCAGATCGATAATAATCTTCCCTCAAGTCGGCAGCGGAGAGCAACTGCAGCAGATGTCGTTAAACCGCCTGAGGGCAGTTTGTATCAAAACAGAATACACATGCGGTTTCTGAAAATAAACAAACAAACAAAAACACTTGCCAGGAAACGAACGAATCAACTACTGCCCTGTGTTGCCCAATTGTTATTTATTCCCATCATTCAGGACATAATAAAGAGAACGAGACTCATTGTATCCTATATTGAGTATTTATTATACAGTATTGCACAGACACTTATTATGAGTTTCAGTGTTTGGCTGAGACGCCACAGTTATGTTATTTTCTAGTGGCATTTAAAGGGTTCAAAATGAATGAAACACAACATGCTTCATGACATGAGGTATAAATTATAATAATATCACAATATCAAAATATTAAATATCACTTCAAACAATAGGCCCTGACTAATAATTAGGGGAATAATAATAATAATAATTATTATTATTATTATTATTATTATTATAGCTGTCAAAACACAGGTCAAATGAACTAAATTAATCAATAAATTCATTAATAAATGTTTAAGGCTTTCTGAGTCCTTCACTCTATTGATATTATATTGTCTTCATTTCTACTTGTACAGTATATGATGTAAACTCAGCAGATTAGACGTAGTAATTTACTTCCTTTCTACCATCTGGCAAATATCATCCACCAGTTTGACCAACCCATCTAGTTTCTTTGCAGTGAGCTTTTTAAAAAGGAGTCTCCAAATTATCTTCCGATTAAAGTAGATATAATATTTCTTAATTCCAGGTGAAAAGAAAAACAACTACAAATACACACTTACTTATTAACTCTCACACCCAATCATACACTGAGGACAATTTCAAAAACATGAATGTCTGTCTTTGGACTGTGGGGAAATCTGAGTTACCCAGAGAAATCTGGACTTATACATGACATATTTAACAATTTTTAATATTTATCATAAATTATAATGTTTAATAATTTAACACCTGATATAGATTTTTTTTTTTTGCCATGGGGAAGTGTAGCATCAACACCAAAAAAAAAAGAAAAAACGCATGATGTATCTTATTATATTATGAGCAACACAGTGTTGAATTGATATGTAACCTGTAATTAGATAATCTAAAAATGCAATATTCCAACAAAAGGGTAACCAAACGTCCTGAACAAAAATATAAGCAAAACAACTTCGAACCTGAAATAAAGTGGTTAAATAAAATGGTTTTAAAATAAAGTGCGCAAGCACGAGATCACACATTGAAATCCGAACATTTATCATGCAAGACAATGTCAGTGACAACATTACAATGAATATACAGATATACATTTATCCTCTGATTTTTTTTTTTGTCATGCCACACACCAAGTGAAACTGTCAAATAATGAATGTGGTTAAGCTGCATTATCTCTGCACTAAAGGGATTAAAGACAACATTAGCCATTAAATAGAACCGCAGGAATAATGTTTAAATACTGACAATACTGACACTGTATGTGACTCTAATGTCCTGAATGCTAGTTTTATTACACAAACGATCCACCTGTGAACTGAAAGACTGGCATCGGGGCACATATTGAAGCTAGCATCACTACACATGTGTTCAACCAGATTGTCACAATAAACAAATAAAATAGGGTTACTGGTGATTCACTTCAGGTCACCACTATCTCCCTGGATCGTCTTCTTGATGCGGAGTAACATGGTGGTCTGCCACTGGTCCAGACGGGAGATTGAATCAAACTCTTTTACCTGAAACAACGTTATAAAACACTCAATATGAACAGATTTTAAATCTAATGTTTTTTATTATTATTATTATTATTATTATTTAAATTACACACTTCCGGACTTAAAAGTTTAACTTACAGCCTCAGTGAATGCCTCACTGTTTTGCTCTTCATGTGCATCCAATAGTTTCTGTACAGAAGAAGTTGCAGTTAGGACTACACAGGTCTCAGCATTGTTCATCATCTTAAATGAAAATCTGCAAAGTTTTAAATTGTCTTTCCTACTTACTTTTAAAAGCTTACATTCTCTTGAGTCTGTGAATGCTGGAAACATGCTCTCATACTTCTCTATAGCCAGCTATTCAAAATGAATGGAAATCCATCATGTTAAAAGTAATCTTATATACAAATCATGATGCAAAAAAAAATATTTTGTTGCAATATTTAAAAAAAAAAATCTAATAAAAGGGATGCAATTTGAGAATGACTATTTATCAGATATACTGCAACTGATCACAGAAAATAACAAAGCTGATGCACTAACCTTTGCATTTAATTCGTCCACAATGAAGTGGCACAGTGAAGCCTTCCAGAAATATTCTTTTGCATTGTATTTTAGAAGTGGATTATCCATAGTACTGGTTGCAACCTGGAGAGAGACAGAGAGAGTAAATATTCCACTCTTCAATAATATGTATATTTATTTCACGATCAAAGTCCATAAACTGTCAAAACCTGGAACACAAACCTGCTCAAAGATTTCAATAGCTTTTGGATACTGCTCCAGCTGTGCACAGTAAAAGCCAACCTTCAGGAGACATTTGTTGGCAGAGCTGAAAGAAGATATGGAAAGATTTAAAATAAATGACTAAACTAAGAACCCACTCGCATTGACGTTCTGCAATAGTGTCTACTGTGAGTAAACGAAATGGATTTTTGGAGAATGTTGAATCCAAAACATTTACACACTCTTGCTGCCATGTGAACCCCAGCATTAACAAAATATAAGTATTGCGTCCCTTAATGTCAAAATATGTTCTGTTACATAAGCCTTTATGGAATTTGGATGTTGTGCAAAGGTCATGTTAAATATTTAACAAAGCCAGAATCACTGTGGCAGAATTTGTAGTGCAACCTTCTGTTTTACTTTCAAACAGATCTCTTTTTTTCTCCTTATTGCTCCTACTGTATCACTAGCCCTGTTTTGGTGTATTTGGATGCCACGATGCACTTATGGTAATGCACCCACTAAATACTCTGAATTGTGATTTCTAAACAATGTTATAACAGTATGACACCACAGGGATGTGTGCAGTCAGATGGACATTAAACAGATGACAAGGCGCTGCATTCAGCTACTCAAGTGAAGCTAAAACTGGTAGAGTCTGAGGCCGACGATTCCGAAGTTTCTGCATTGTTTATAATGATTCTCATAATCTTCAACAAGCTTTGTAATTAATAAGACAAAAACTTAATTATTTGTTTCCTTGATCTAATTTGCTGCCACTACATGCTATTTGACTCATTACAGAATCACAATTAAAGCACCAGTTAATGAGTTTTATTTTAATTTTTTTATATTAAAACTTAACCAACACATTACTAAATTGCGTACTTAAATAGCCACCAACACAACTGCAGACTAATTTACAAAACAGTGGGACATGGAGTTATAGATTTTTGGAAAATCACACAAAAGTCACTCTTATATATATTAGAACTATTTTGTCTTAATATTTTGCCATTTGTGCTTTTAACACGCTTGTAAAACATGCACAAAATATTCTCTATCAGTTTGCAATACTTCATGTTTTATAAAAAAAAAAAAGAGTTCTCATTTTGCTGTCAAACTGTTTGCGTGATTTATCATAACTTTGTAATTATTTTGTTTGGAGGTAGTCATTTCGGTGCTGCAGGGCTGTTCAGGCAATATAATCAACTAAAAACTGAGGGCTGAGTTCATGGATTTTGTCAGGATATTTTGCCCTCTTCTGTAAATCATTTTCTGCAACATTACTAAACAAATCATGAACCTCAAAATACGGCTAATTAATTCTTTATATGTAGGTGGAAAATTTAAAAAGGGCAAAATGAGAGAGGTAAATAAAAATAACATTTGGTGCAATTTGCAAAATAAGGAAGAAAAGTAAAGCTCCATTTTAATAGCATCCTTTTCCTACAGTTGATGAGGAGGAATATGGAGATACCTTTCAATTCAGTCAGCCAAGTAATCTGTAGGGAGCTATTAAATGCAACAAAAAAATCTACATAATGCTTTTTAGAGTAAACAAAATCTCACATACATTGTAGTATTTTATAAGAAAATTAAATACCTGTTTGATTCTTCTCCTTTATAATAGTCGGCTGCTTGCTCATAATGGGCAATTGCCTGCAACAAGAAAGACAAGAACCATCAGTGTGGTGAAGGAATAAGTTTGTCAGAACTCCATATGAATCAACCATAATGAGCTGTATAACTGACATTTCAGCATATATCACATTCTGGTTTATTAAGAGAGAAATGGTGTCAGACCGTTTATTTTAAAGTAAAAAAAAGTTCAAACTAAACTATACTAAACAGCCATATCACTTTATCACTCCCGGGTTTGGAAATTGTACCATCTCATGGCGCAAGACCCTGCAGTGGATAGTAAGGACAGCTGAGGAGATCTTCGAGGTCTCACTTCTCTCCATCATGGACATTCAAACCACACGCTGTATAGTAAAAGCTACGCGCATTGCAGATGACTCCACACACCCATTTCACCTTCCTGTCGTCTGGCAAAAGGTACTGAAGCATTCAGGCCCACACAGTCAGACCGTGTAACAGTTTCTTTCCACAAACCATCAACATCACCATTCTCACTCAATCACTCATCGTCTATACCGCTTTATCCTGTATTCAGGGTCGTGCGGTGCCTGGTGCCTATCCCAGGAGGCTTAGGGCACGAGGCGGGGTACACCCTGGACAGGGTGCCAATCCATTGCAGGGCACACACAC
>JAQQZT010000005.1:12028906-12040364 GCA_030068275.1 Clarias platycephalus | reverse complement strand
ACACACACACACACACACACACACACACACACACACACACACACACACACACACACACACACACACACATTCATAGATTTTTATTTAAGGCTAGTTTTCACATGATCATAACTGAAATCACCCAAACAACCCTGAACTAAAGTTTCATGTCCTTGAATTTTTGGCTACATTATAAACACACGGGTTCACACACCCAGATTTAAATGGCTATTAAAGAGAAGTTTCACACCCGTGACTCATTGTAATGGTAATACGTGTCTGTACATAAATAGTCAGTGAGTTTCTCATCTCATGAAGTGATGCACTGACATGGCTGGATACTGCACCATGGGGAAGACATAAGAACTGCAAAAACAAGGTCATTGAAGAAAAATGATATAAAAAGATATCTCAACACTTAAACATGCCAGTTAGTATTTGAAGAGATGAGACCAAAATTGAGTGGTCTCTTAGAGAGAAGTCAACAAGGCCAATGGTAAAAAGTACACAATAACCCACTGTAAAGCATGGTGGTGGATTTCTTGTGTTTTGGGCCTGTGTGAACTCCAGTGGCACAGGAACGTTAGTCAAAATTGGTGGCAAGATGAATGCAGCATGTTATCAGAAAATACTGGCAGACGATTTGCATTCTACAGCACAAAAGCTGTGCATGGGACGCTCTTGGATGTTCCAACATGACAATGATCCAAAGCACAAGGCCAAGTTGACCCTCCAATGGCTACAGCAGGAAAAGGTGAAGGTTCTGGAGCTGCCATGGCAATATTATTGAGCTGCTTTGGAGAGATCTCAAACGTGCAGTTCATGAAGGACAACCAAAAAGACCTGGGGGCATTTTGGGCACCTATAACACCTAAGAGAAGTAAGGACCTCATGCCCAATTATTAAAAAAGACTGCAAGCCATCATTGATGCTAAAAGAGGCGATACACAATATTAAGAATTAAAGGTAAGAAAACTTTTAAAGAGGGATTATTTCATCATTTTCTTTATTATCATGTTTTGTTTGATGATTGTGTCATATGAACACATGATCTTGTGTCTTACATATGAACTTGCGCCTTATAAGAATTAAAAAAAAATAGTTTTGCCTTCTCACTCATCTCACTCACTCATTGTATATACAGCTTTATCCTGTAAACAGGGTCGCAGGGGGCTGCGGCCTACCCCAAGAGACTCAAGGCACAAGGCAGGGCACGCCCTGGACAGAGTGCCAATCCACTGAAGGCCACACACAAACTCACATGATCTTTATCACAATATGGAGGAATTTGGGAATAGCAATTAGCCTAATCTGCATGCCTTTGAACTATGGGATGAAACCGGAGGAAACCCACCTTGCACGGGGAGAACATGCAAACTCCACGCACACAGACCCTGAGGCGGTAATCGAACCTGGAGGTATAAGGTGGCAGTGCTAACCATTAAGTCACCGTGCCACCTCCTTCGCACTTACGTTTTTTTTTTTTTTTAATGGTACACACCGTGCAAATTCTTCCAAGGTTTGAACACAACCATACTGTATATGCAAATGCACAAATACTCTACAAACAATTTGAAATGAAAAGTAAAATGGTGTAATATCTTCAATATTATGTAAGATAGCATGATAGGTTAACAAACATAAGTATTACACTAGCCTTCTTTTGTACATACATAATATTATATTTATGAAAAGATGGTGCATCTTTATCTTTTGGTCATTTCTCCTTTTCCTACCTAAACTGGGCACTTACTGTAATTGGATGAGCATCAAGGCATTACCCGCACGCATTTTTGAGTCAAGACTAAACCATTTCACCTTGGGATGTGTAGACTGGAAAACTATCCAGAACACAATATATTCAGAGTATTATGAATGGTTTATTCAGTAGCATTTCATACTGTGATTGATTTTACATAGTGAGATGTGCACTCACACCAAGCCAACCCCGAAGGAGTGATAGAAATCTGATCGCACAAATGTTATGGCTCTGAACTTTTCTTTTCTTTTTTCTTTTTGCACGCTCTGTGCCCCATCTTGCAAGATGTTCACCCATACCTAAATCTGATTCTGCTTGTTGGTATATTCATGGGGGTAACATTAGGTGATGTGATGAGATGAGTTTCCAGGAGGAACATTAGGTGATGTGATGAGTTTCCTTGATGTGATGTGATGAGGAACCTTTAGTGTTCTTTGCAAACTGGTCCTCTTGCGTTCTTCTTCTGTTTAAAAATTCCAGGAACGGTATGTGATTCTGAGATTGTTGCTTAATTATAAATTATAGCAGAAATGCAAATACTGTTTCAATGACATGATATTGTGGCTACAGATTATGTGACATAACTGATTGATTTTTTGCTAGTTTGGTTATGAAATGTGTGTAGTGAGGCACAATGCACTGTAGGTGAGAGCAGTTCTAATGTTCTGTTTATTTTTAACTGGCTGTGTTGCTGAACAGGACATATGGCTTATTGCTTGTGTAATTTGTTGAAACTCTCCCAATCTCTGCTGAATTTCAGGGCAGGATCGCAAGCTAGTTATGAAACCATGCGACCATTCAGAGTCTGTCGTATTTTAGACCAAGAAGATGTAAAATGACTTTTTTTTGTTATTGTTGTTTAAAACAACTGTCATGCCATTTGCTACACATACTGGGGGCAGTGGTGGCTCAAATGGTTAAGGCTATAGGTTACTGGGTCAGGAGTTCGAGGCCCAGCACCACCAAGTTGCCAATGTTGAGCACTTGGGCAAGGCTCTTAACCCTATCTGCTCCAGGGGGGAGGTATCCTAGCTGACCATGCGCTCTAACTCAGCTTCCTAAGTAGGACACATGTGACAAATAATTGAATCTTAATACTAGATGTGCTGCTTTCAGACCACAAGCACAACTGGTTTGTAACCATAGAAAGGATACTTCTAGATTCCAATAGCTATGGAGCATTTTCTTTACTTCCATATACAGAAAGTGGCACTTCCCCATGGGCCAACATTAGCATAAAACGTGAGAGTTACTGTAGATCCAGTGAAACTCTTCGGTCTGTGTATAACCCCCATGTGGATGGTGTGCGGATAGTCCCAAGCTCAAGTGACAAGCGAATCAGAGCTCCTGATCTCATATATAGAACTTGTAGGATTGAAGGACAACTGCATGGAGAGCCAAGTGACACCAACTTGCTTGTCATCAAGTTAGGAGAACTTTCATGAACATATTACACTTTAGCCAAACACCAAATTGTGGTATTTGGTGCCTAAATTTGAAAAGTTACTTAAGTGTCAATGGTTAAATCTTTTTAATAGCTCACATACTATTCTACTTAAACAAGTAAAGGATGCAGAATTATTTCAAGCACTTATTATGCACAAGCCAAAACCTTCTACAACCCTTTTTTTTTTTTTTTAAACCAGGGCACACATGGAATACACTGTATGTAATGTTAAACATTTTATAATTGAAGAACACAAACATACAAAAATTTCATTAGCATTGTATTTATAATTAAATTAAGTCTGGGAGATGAAAAAAACTGTAATGTAATTTACGCTTCACTTGTTCTCTGAATTGATCACAGCTCCAGAGCTACTTACGGTATACAGCGATCTTATTACAGATATGGATTCATTGGACTGATGCATAATGTAGAGCTTGCTCATCTAAAAGACTGCACCAATCTGAAATTTGCATGGATTTCTTACTTTTTCGATATCCACCAGTTCAGACTCATAGATTTCTGCAATAGTCATGTGGTGTTTGGCTGCAATAGTAAATCGACCCTGCGAAAGAAAGATAACACTGTTAGAAACCATAAAAAGGTTATATGTGATATTTGGACAAGAGAGAGTTTAAAAAGGTGTTGATCTTACCATGTCTGTGTATATGTCGATGGCTGCATTTAAGCAGTTGATAGCCTCTGTGTGGTGCATTGAGGGAGAATATGTGAAGATGTTAGTAGAGAATGAAACCAAAATGTAAAAGCAAAGAGACATATTAGGGTAAGAATTTACTGTGTATTACTTTACTTTTGCGCTTTTTGTCATAGACTACAATGGAATAATAAATTACTTAATAGTCTATGTATTTGCTCTATAGATTTTATCTTTGATTGTGTTCAAATATGATTCAATAGGAAAAATAATTAGGAAAAAGAGACAATGTTGCTTTTCTGATTTCAAATGACCGAAAGCTGTGTTTTGGAAACAATGCATTTCCATATATTTTTTCCCCCCTGACATACAACCTTAAACATACCAAACCAAACTGTAGTGTTAATGCACTGGTCATTCTGTCACAGACAATTTGTCGTGTACAGTGTTTTCACCTTGGGGATCAGCCTTCTTGTACGCATTTCCGGCATCAACAAAGCTGGTGGCAGAATCCAATTTGTTCTGCATTTGCATATGAAGTTTTGCAGCCTGGCAGAATGCATTGCCTGCAGCTGGATAATATAAGCGATGAAACGATCAGGACAACAATTATGAAAATAAAGCAATTGTATATACATGTATTCAGAGCAGAGATGTCCATACCACTCCAGTTCTTTGCCATTTTAAACATATTGGCAGCTCTTGCGTACATCTCACATGCATCTTCTACCTTGTGGTTTCCTCTGCAAAAACATGGTTGTGTATTAATGTATAACCCTTTAAATTAGATTAATGCAGTATGCAATATCAATTCTATGTATACTCTAATATTTTGTAGATGTCAGATATATGTTTGTGACAGATTTGGTTATACTACAGTATATCATATTGGCAGGAAAACATTATTATTTTTATAAGACAGCACAGATAATTTAGCAAAACAGCCATTGTAAATTACATCAGGACCACTCTGCATTGTCAATGACCAATCAATGTCATAACATAGGAACCATCGTGGTAATATTTCTAGCATCACTGCTAGCTCGTTTACGACATCACCCTTACCCGAACATCCCTCCAAGAAACGAACCGGACGACTTGACTTTTTTATCCGCATCGGCCATCAGCTGGATGGCCTCTTTTTCCTTGCCTGAATTATCCATGTTTATAATTGTAACGTATCTTCCGGTACGAAAGTACGAGGTGTTTGTTCGCAGACGCAGCTAACGTAAGATGATGTGATGTGACGATGCGCTGCTCCTCCTCTTCCTCCGTGGTGCTGATGAGAGAGCAGCAGTACTCCACCGCCCATGAATTCTGGGTTGCCAGGTCTTCGATAAAATAAATTTTCTTTTGATATTCAAAACTCACACAACGCTGTTTTAAACTCAAATATCACCTTCATGTACCATTTAAACGAATTCTACTTTTCTATACATTTATAAGGGTTTAGAACATGCCTGAGAAAATAGTTCACAGACAGACTACACAGCATAATAAATTCATATAAACCCATTCATTTATTTATTTTCTATACTGCTTATACTGTATACAGGGTCTCTGAGGGCTGGAGCCTATCCCAGGGGATTAAGGGAACAAGGGGGGTTACACACTGGATAGAGTACTAATGCATCACAGGACACACACACAGGAAATTTGGGAATGTCAATAACCTCATCTGCATGTCTTTGTGTGGGAGGAAACTGGAGTATCCGGAGGAAACACATGCAAACTCCAAGCACACAGACCCGAGGTGGGAATCAAACCCGGACCCTGAAGGTGCAAGGTCACAGTGCTAACCACTACACCTGCAGCAAAAATATAGATCCAAAGAAGTAAACATGATGCAAAATGACAACTTTCCATGACGTAAATGTCTTATATCAACAAAGAAATATTTTAATTATTCTATTTAAATTTTTGTTATTCTAATTCTAATTATTCTAAGGGATCACCAAAAGTAAAAACTAAAAAAATCAATACAAGAATCAGTTTCTTCCAATATCATTATTAAATACAAGAGGGGAATACTATTATTACTTTTATATTTATAAGTAACCAACCTAGACGGGGTCCGGGTTCGATTCCCATCTCTGTGTGCATGGAGCGTGTTCTCCCTGTGCTTCATGGTGGGTTTCCTCCGGGTACTCTGATTTTCTCCCACAGTCCAAAGACTTGCAGATTAGGCTAATTGTCGTTCCCAAATTGCCCGTAGTGTGAATGTGTGTATGTGTGTGCCCTGCGATGGATTTGCACCCCGTCCTGGGTGTACCCCGCCTCGTGCCATAAGTCTCCCGGAATAAGCTCCAGGCCCTCCGTGACCCTGAATACAGGATGAAGTGGCATAGACGATGAGTGATTGAGATTAACTGTATTATAAATGTACACAATCCTCATTAATGTAGTTTAAAAAAATTAATGTCTCTAAAAAAATAAAAACTCAGGAAACTAAATTTGGATTAAAAACAAGACCATCTGACCATTTTTTCTGTAAGATAATAAGTCCTAAACAAATGCACACTTGTTTCAGGAGCAGAGTTACAGCCATAGCAGCTGGTGTCGCCAAATTTACAGTGTTTGTACAGTGCAAAAAAAGTACTTTCGTTTCAATAAGAAGGTTAAAAAGCGGGCATGGCAACGCAATGCAGGATGAAATGCGCTGACTTGCGATTATGTGCGTAATTTCCCTTTAGCAGTTACAAAGTCTACGGTGCAACGCCTCCAACTGACTATCTGCAATAGTACGGAGAGTTTGGCATTACTTTGTATAGGCATAAAAACGAATAAAATAAGGCACCATGAAACGTATTATAAACACAACCGAAATGCTCTGGTCTAGATCGCGAGCATAATCACGTGACCGGAAGTGACGCTTTGCCGCCAAACTTGAAGCGGTGCTTCTCAGAACGTAAACACAAGAGCTCGGGTGAAACCAGAAACGTAGGAAAGTTGTAGATATCTTTAATTGGTGCATAATATTTATTACATAGTTGGGTAATTTAATGTCAATATAAATGGTCACCCGTGTATGTTCGCAACGCGGCCGTGTCAGTTTAATACTGAGGAAAAATTACGTAAGCTAACCCACCTTTAGCCTGATAAAAGTAACTTCATAGCCTGTTCATATTTAATCTCCTCCTGGTGGAGAACAGAAGGGAAAATGAACGGCCATGGAGCAGGGAGAGGTTCATGGAGAGGTGGAGGGGGTTCATGGAGAGGTAGCAAAGGCAAAGAGTCTGGTGGAGGTGGAAATAATGGCTGGAGAGGAGGAGGAAGATGGAATGGAGGAAATAACAGAGGCTGGAGAGGTCATACACAGGGAAGAGGAGGAGGAAATTATTCACCCAATAACACACAACGTGGTGAGGCTTTGGAATAATATCAGCTTGGATTATTATACACAAATTCCATTTCTTTTCTATTTTTGGTGCTGTACTGGTGAGAGACCTCTGTGTATCGCTTAATCTCATACTGATTATTTTGGTCTGCTGCAAAATCAGTGTCTGGTCAGTCAGCGTAACACACATCATTAGTACAAAATATGTCTGTAGATTGGTTCAGGTCAACATGTGCCCCAGTTTATACAGTATACTGTACTTAACAATGTGTCGCTCTGTTCTTTCTTTATACCTCCTGTGGTTGTGATGTAGTGTATGTGAGTTATTCACAATGAAGTCCCCATGGTTTTTATTTAATTAACAATGAAAATCTCAAGCCACCATTATCAAAACTAGTGTATGTATTAATGAGTTTTTATAGTTATTAATTTGTTTGAATGATCACTTGAATTAAACAGGTTAAATACAAACCTCAGTGACAAACTCAAAAACACGTAAGACTTTAAACAATGTTAGCTTGAAACCCATGGTTTCTGTCCGTGGAAAATCCAAGAATGGAAAAAGTGTGGCTGTAATACGAGGAGAGACAAATAACAGTAAATTAGCCACAAAAGCAAACATGCTATCAGGCCATTGTTCTTAAAAGCTGCTTTTGCCACTATTTTACATGTTATACATTTAGTGAAAATAAATACTTTTTTTTTTTTTTTTTTAGAAATCTGTGTTTAGTGAATTTTAAATGTAGGTAACGGAGTTCCTGCCTACAAACAAAGTTTGTGATCCTATTTTTAATGTAAATGAAGCAATAATCTTTATGATTCTGTGCACAGGTGCAGCAATTTCTTCACCAGTTCCTCGTGCAACACAAGCAACACTTGACATAACTTGTCCTTATAAAGGATGGAGGCTCTACTTTACAGAAGGTTTGCATGTTGTGTTTATTTTTTGAGCAGCACCTTAGGTTTGTAGTCTCTAACCTCTTGAGATTACCTCTTGTAATCTTAATCTCATGTAATCCTTTTTGCCTAAAGCAATGAAATTGTGTCTCGTTTAATGTCTTTTGATCTTTTTTGAAGGTTTTATTGAATCTTCACCTTATGTTGAGAAGATAAAGGCATTTGAAAAATACTTCACTTCACAAATAGATCTTTACGACAAGGTAGAGTTCAAATATCTCAAATATTTTTAGTACAATGTATAAGGATGTTTTTTCTATAGAGAAATCTTTTTTTTTTTTCTCAACAGGATGAAATTGAAAGAAAAGGCAGTATATTGGTGGACTACAAAGACTTGCTTGTGAACAAGCATATTTCCATAGCAATACCTGATCTTTCTCGTGAGCTTAAAGACATGCCCGAAAAGATACTTGACTGCTTGGGCCTAGCGATTCATCAAGTGAGTGCCTGGTCTATGTTACATCTGTAAGGCACTGAATGTAAGGCATAAGAACCTTTTCAGAAAGGATCTAAATCTGAGTCTTTTCTGCTTTTCTTTACAGGTGTTGACGAAGGATCTGGAAAAACATGCTGATGAGCTACAAGGCCAGGAAGGGCTTCCTGCAGGCGCAACCCCCATTATCAATATACCACACATAAGTGCTAGGTATTGGTTCTTTCATTATATTATTTGGACTTCATTTTATTAAAAAAAATCAATTCTAGAGTCTAAATTGCCATATGAATAAATCACAATTCTAACTGAATCGATTTTGCCCCTTCTCTATACAATAGTAATGTTTTTCGTTTGCTTTTTCTTTAGGATTTATAACTATGAGCCTCTCACTCATTTGAAGATGCTCAGAGCCAATTTGTATGGCAGGTTTGTGGCTATCAGAGGGACTGTAGTGAGAGTTAGTAACATCAAACCTCTTTGCAGCAAGATGGCATTCATCTGTAACATGTGTGGAGATACCCAGAGTCTGGCTCTGACTGATGGGAAATACACTGTACCCACCAAGGTAAAAAGTATATTCTGGCATTTGCCGACTCTTAGCATGTTGTAAATGAATGATCAGCCAACATGTTAAACTAGACATGGACTAGTCAACTAATGTGATTGAACATAATAGTATCTTTAATAGCAGTTGTAGTCTGTGGTATGTTGTCAAAAATGCAACAATAGAAAGAAGATACCCATGTACATAAAGAAAGGTGTAATGTTTTGTTCAATATATTATTAATTTTAATACATTTCAGAACAAATACTTCTGATATTACGTTTGATATTATTTTACTTGCAATTTAAAGCAGTTTCTCTTGTATCTTGAATGGTGCATCTTACTGTTTATAAAGAATGTTGTTTATCAAATTATGCATTATGGTAGCACCATTTAATTGAAGTAAAAGAAAGAACCTGATAACAGTGCTGATGTTTTGCAGTGTCTACAAAAAGAATGCCGTGGAAGATCTTTTACCCCAAACAGAAGTTCACCACTAACGCTAACAGTTGACTGGCAGACTATAAAGTAGGACACTCACTCACTCATTCATCGTCATTACCGCTTAATCCTGTATTCAGAGTCGCAGGGGGCCTGGAGCCTATCCCAGGAGACTTGGGGCACAAGGCGGGGTACACCCTGGACAGGGTGCCAATCCATCGCAGGGCACACAGACATACACGCACTAACACACTCATTCACACACTATGGGCAATTTCAGAACACCAATTAACCTAACCTACATGTCTTTGGACTGTGAGAGGAAACCGGAGTACCTTAAGTAGGACATTTTATCATAAATATAAATTCAAATTTTTTTTCCTCTGTTTGTTCATGACCAAATCTGATTTGTTCAAAATTGTCTGCGCTGTCAAGAATTGCTTTCTAGTCAGATTTTCCCAGACAATTAGTTTTTTGCATATGCATGTATTTCTCAGGATTCAGGAGCTGATATCAGATGACCAACGTGAATCAGGACGTATCCCCCGGACCATAGAGTGTGAACTCACTCAGGATTTAGTGGACAGCTGTGTACCAGGAGACATGGTCACCATCGCAGGAGTTATTAAAGTCTCTAATGAAGAAGGTTGGTACATGAATGCACACTGTTTATGATGGCAAAAATGTTAACCAGTGAACTTTTTTGTTAAAGTCAGAACATAGTTAAATAGTAAGCAATCATAAATTTAGTTTGGTTGTAAATATAAACCCTTAAAATGCAAATATTTATGTAACAAGAAGTTTCTATATCAATTCATAATTCTAAAAATGCGGATATTATATTGTAGAATACAATTAATTGTTTATTTGTTTTTAGGATTTGGCAGAAATAAAAAGGACAAGTGCATGTTTCTTTTATATATCGAAGCAAACTCTCTCAGTAACTCAAAAGGGCAAAAAAGCAAGTCTTCGCCTGAGCCTGAAAGCCAGGAGACATCAGTAGAATTTTCGCTCAAAGATCTGTACGCCATCCAGGAGATTCAAGCACAAGAGGATCTCTTTAAGTTAATTGTCAAGTGAGGAACTGTTTGGCTTTTTTATGTCGAATTTGCTGTAGTCATGATAAGAAAACTGTAGCATCAGCAGTAAGGCCTTCATAAGTAACTAGACGTATAATTGTATGTTTTTATGTTTTGCAGTTCTCTTTGTCCAGCCATCTATGGGCATTTGGTATGTCTTTTTGTGTATGAGTTTTTTTGTGTGCCCCAGTTGTTAGCATCTATATGGGTGTCTATATGAGTCTTTTGTCTTTTGTCTATATGAGTTTTCTGTGGGCATTGATACCTTGTGCCTCTATGTAAAATCCACTTGATAATAATTGACTGTATATTGTGATTTATATTTTTTAGCTTGTTAAGGCAGGATTAGTCCTGGCTTTATTTGGAGGCTGCCATAAATATGTGGATGATAAGAACCGAATCCCTATAAGAGGAGACCCACACCTGCTTGTAGTAGGAGATCCTGGACTTGGCAAAAGTCAAATGTTACAAGTATACATTTTCTCTCTAAGTTAAAATCATAAGATTCCATCAACAGAAATTGTCATAGGTGGCTCAAATTATAAAAAAATATTCTTACATGTGTTTATAGGCAGTTTGTAATGTCGCTCCACGTGGTATCTACGTTTGCGGAAACACCACCACCACCTCAGGCCTGACTGTCTCCCTGTCCAGGGACAGTGGCTCTGGAGACTATGCGCTAGAAGCTGGAGCATTAGTGTTAGGAGATCAGGGTGAGTGAATAATATCTGACTGACATATATATATATATATAGATATATATATAGATATATATAGATATAGATATGTGTGTGTACTGTATATGTGTATGTATGTGTGTGTGT
>JAQQZT010000005.1:12017387-12028806 GCA_030068275.1 Clarias platycephalus | reverse complement strand
ACAGACATACATACATATATACTGTATGTATGTATGTATGTATGTATGTCTGTCTGTACAGTATGTGTATATAGAACATAATGTATGCATCCAGCTAAGTTCTGGCTTTGTGTCTCCAGGTATCTGCTGTATTGATGAATTTGATAAGATGGGGAATCAGCACCAGGCATTGTTGGAAGCTATGGAGCAGCAGAGCATAAGTTTAGCCAAAGCTGGAATTGTCTGTACTCTTCCAGCTCGCACCTCCATCATTGCAGCAGCTAACCCGGTGGGAGGACATTATAATAAGGCTAAGACAGTATCTGAAAACCTGAAGTAAGCATTTAGAATGAAATATAAGGCTTGTTGACTACAAATTTGAAAAGTGCAATAAAAATACACTTAGTTGCCAATTTATTATATAAACAAAGCTCATATGTACATACATCAACCATTTTATCATGTCAAGCTACCCAGTACACTTTAGTAGAAATATCATTTGTAGCCCACCATTTCATCACCTGAAATGACTGCTAAACCCATGTTTGAGATGAGCTTGTGCGATGAGTGTGTTAAGGGTGTATCTCTCAGAATAGCCTTCTGATCACCCTGACACAGACCTACAGATTTATTTCTGAAGATGAAAGATTGAACCATTAATGTGACATTGGCATGTAGCTGTTCCATTGACTGATGACGCAGAGTACAGAGAAATTTTGCATAGTAACTGACACTGTCTACAATGTTACCTATATGGCAGGTATACCTGATAAACAAACATATTTACAAGTGCTCTTTGAATGTTTCCTTGATAGAATGGGCAGTGCACTGCTATCCAGATTTGATCTGGTTTTTATTCTTCTGGACACTCCAAACGAGGATCATGACCACATGTTGTCAGAACACGTCATGGCTATGCGTGCAGGAAAGAAAGGCATGATTAGTGGTTTGACAGCCACCAGGGGCTGCGCACAGGAGTCCAACATATCCATTCTGGAGATTCCCTCAAACCAGCCTCTTTCAGATAGATTGAAGGTAACTGTTTGAATAAGTTTGCAAAGGCATTTATTTATAGACTGTAGAGTGTTTGGATGTATTCCTGAACTTAACAATGTAAAGTTGATGGCTTTATAAGTTCTTGTTTAACAGCTTGAATGATGGAACATGATTATGCTTATTTATTACAAAATAATTTTGGTAATTATGGTACCATTTTGGGGAGTCAATTAGACGGTCTGTTACCAAAAATGTCTGCTCATGTCTACTTGTGACAAAAGTTAGCTAATATAAGTTATATTAGGTATTTGGGCTGATGAGTAAATTTCCTGTTTGCATATTCACACATCTGAACAAATTCTGGCCTTTGTAATTAAAAGTGTATATTAGCGTTTCTGTGAAAATCAATAAACAATTCATATGTTTTTGTGTACAATGTACTTCAGTCGGTTTTAAAACCACATATTTATGTATATAATAAGTACATTTATTCTCAGGTTCTTCCTGGAGAGAATTTTGACCCAATTCCTCACCAGCTGCTGCGCAAGTATATAGGCTATGCACGGCACTATGTGCACCCAAGTTTGTCAATTGAAGCCGCTCAGGTCCTACAGGACTTCTACCTGGAACTGCGCAAGCAGAACCAATCAGCTGACAGCACCCCGATCACAACTCGCCAGCTGGAGTCGCTCATCCGTCTCACCGAGGTAACTACTTGACACACACATACTCAGAGCTTCTGAACAGCACAGGTGCTTTTCCCTAATGACATGGGATTTTCTTTTAAGCTTATTCAGATAACTTCTCTTAGATAAGCTATTCACTGTTTTGTTTCTGGTTTCAAGGCAAGGGCACGTCTTGAGCTTCGAGAAAAAGCTACTCAAAGTGATGCAGAGGATGTGGTGGAGATCATGAAACATAGGTAACAACTAGCACAAAAAGAGTTTTATGCTAACTTTAGGTTTCTTGTTTCCAGTTTTGGCACATCTGTACATAAGCTGATACCTGATATATTCTCCTTAGGTTAAAGCTCATGTTAACTGTTTCTTGCAATCTGTTCTTTTAACAAGTTTAACAGATACCTACTCGGATGAATTTGGTCGGCTGGATTTTGACCGATCTCAGCTTGGGTCTGGAATGAGCAACAGATCCAAAGTCAAGAAATTTGTTGCAGCTTTGAACCAAATCGCTGAGCGTACACACAAAACCTTGTTTGAATTGCAGGATCTGCGACAGCTGGCTAAAGACCTCCAAATTCAGGTAAAGAGTTTTTTGTGTACAATACAGCTTCCTTAATACGATTTTATTCTTTTCTTTATATCTTTTCAATATTTTTCAGGTTGTCGATTTTGAAGGCTTTATCAGCGCACTTAATGAACAAGGCTACCTGCTAAAAAAAGGAACTAGAACATACCAGCTGCAAACCATCTAAAAAAAATCTATATGTTTGATAATATTTTTATCTATTCTTGTTCTCTGTCTTGTTTGTTACGTATGTTACAGACACATATTTATTAAACCATTTGACAATTTATTTTATAGTCTTCTATTATAACTTATTTATGTATATACTCTCTGGGGCTTTTTTAAAGGACATATGTAACTTATACCAACACTCACTGTCCATTTTATTAGACATGTAGGTGTGCATGCTTACTGATTGCAATTTGTTTTTGTGCAGTCTGTCAGCCCCATCTGTTCTGTCCATGGACCCCTGATAGGAACATGCTAACCAGATGTACAGCAGTGTGTCTGTGGTTTTGTGTGTGTCTGTGCCAGTTACTGGTATGACTGAATCAGATGCAGCAACGATGGTGGAAGGTTTTGACTTCCTTGCTCAGTTAAGAACAGTCAAACTAATAAAGAAATTTCCAACCAAGAGTAGTGCAGTGGTTATTAACACACTCTGAGTGAAATAATTAACTGTAATCTCTGACTGTACACTAACCAGATAAAATTGACAGGTGGAATACAGTATTTAAAACTCTAGACATAATTGTTTCTGACCTGTCCCATGCACAACACCATGTCAGTGTCAGAACTGTACTGAATATAATCCACTTTCCTTGCTCCAAGGTTTATTTTGGTTTACAGTGTGTAAACTAAAGGTCAGTGAGCTGAATTGTCCGCAAAAATATTTATTGTTTCTTCAAGTTAAGAAAATATTAATGTGAATGCGTTTCTTTACCACAATACATGTATACAAGAGCTACAGTAGCTCTTTTGTTGGTTCTGCCTACACAAGCCAGCCTTCACTCTTCAGTCTTGTTGCTTGTTCACCAATTTTCTACCTTGGAGCACTTTTGGTAGATCCTGACCACTGTAGACCTGGAGCATCCAACAAGAGCTGCAGTTTTGGAGTTGCTCTGACCCAACCACTTCCAGGTGCCACTGTAACAAATTATTGTAATTGTACCAACTGTTATGAAGTCCAAATTGTGATGGGTTGGAGCAATCCTATAACTACAGGTCTTGTGTGACATTCCTGGGCCGCAGTGGTCAGGAAGGAAAATCGGGGAACCGGCGACAGGCTCATGGGTGACCAAGGATTACTGGTGAACATGGGGATCAAAGGCTGGCCTGTGTAGTCCGTTCCAATAGAAGAGTTACTGTAGTTCAAATTGCAAACTGAGGGTTAATGCTGGTTCCAATAGGAGGACCTACTCAATATTCCCTTGGTGGCAAAATATTAGCCAGGTGCTCAATATATTACAATAAAATAATTATATATATACATTAAAATGTAAATAAATGCAAATAAAATAAAACTGTAAATTAATGGGAAAACAAATATAAAAAAAAGAACAGTTAATAATTTATTAAAATACAAATTAAAAATGCATTAAAATAAATATGTAAAATGTTTGATGGCAATATATTAAAATATGCACCAAATACATGTTAATAAAAAATATATATAAATTCATAAAATAAGTAAAACAATGAAAAAGTAACATAAAATCTAAATAAATTCAAAATGCTGACATTTTATGCGATATATTAAAAGACTCATAATGCTCAATGTTATGGCTAATCAATATTACCCTTACAGTGTCCCTTTATCGTGTTTAATGTGCTTGAACTGGTAATTTGTCTAACTCTATTTTTCCATGACAACGTTCAAGTTACGGCACTGTGTAAGTGGTGTTGTTACTTCCGCCGCTTGACGGCTGTCGCAAAACAAGTCCGGAATACGGCAAAGACGAAACACGTTGAGCGCTGACAGGAGGCGCTCCGTGTGAAATGGGTCGGATATTTTTGGAGAGGAATAATGTCGGATTTGAGCCCGAACATGTGCTAACGAAATGAGAAATGACGCGAATGACGGTTGTTTGGATGTCTTTTATGGAATAACGCGGGTTAAACTTGGTGTTCGCCATGTTTTTAGCTTTTTGGAGAAATCAGCTGCTAAGTTGTGCGAAAGGGCACGTACAGGCGCGGATCAGCGCTGCTCCAGCCCCGAGCTACACACATGTCCGGGAGTCATGTAAAGGGTCACCTCCGATCTGCCGCCGCAGCATTCACCTGTCACGCGCTGGAACTGAGGCTACACCTCTTCAGAGATGGAAAGCAAAGTTTTCCTTTCCAGGATCTCGGCCCGAGTGTGTGCACTTAGTCGAGCCAGCGTTTCCCACGAGTCTGCCATTCATCACCAAACTTACTGCAAGGACGAAACAGACTCCACTAAACAGACCTATTGGACCAAACAGCTCTAGCTGTCAGATACACACCCTGAGTCGGATCTGGAGTGACGGTGTTAATACTGGCCTTCACTCGAGCTTATTAAAGCGATACTGTACTGCGTCTGGAAAACCTGCGATTAAAGAAGATCAGAAATCTGTGAATCAGGAAACTAGTGAATGTGCCTCCTCATCTTCCTCTTCAGCCCCTCCCTCTGACGAAGTGCAGTTTAAAGAGCTGGTAAGTAAAAATAGTTTCAGAGTGCAGAGTTTACCATCCCAGGTCACACACTTCAAAATCCAGCACAGTTCCCAGATAGGCTCATTTAAATAACCTGCTGAACTGAATGATCTGCCTCTGATCAGGAGAAACAGCAAGCACTGATTCATCCATCTAGGAACCTCTGTAGTCCAACTAAGGACCGTAGAGGCCAGTGGTCACCTTGCATTTATTCCCATTTTACAACCGTGGTAGGACCTCTGGTCAACATTCACACACTATAGGCAATTTGGGAACTGGCCTATTCTACATTGTGTGAGGAAACCAGAGTACGTGGAGGAAACCCAACAAGCAAACCCCATGCACACAGACCCGAGGTGGGAATCGAACCCGGACATTAGAGGTGCACGGCGACAGTGCTAACGACTAAGCCAACGTCCTGAAAACACTGATTCATGCCATGTTTAAAACCAGGCCAAAACACCACCCTATGCTTACACACTCTTTAATTGTGTTTTTGACATAGCCAAAATGGCCCATGTTAGTTAGTTAGTTAGTTCCTGTTAGTTAGTTTGCATGCTATTTAAATGACCATACAATATTCAAACTACTTCCCCTTATTTTGTGGTTGCAGTATGAAAATCCATGGACGATCCCCAACATCCTTTGCATGGCCAGGATTGTCCTGTCTCCTGTCCTGGGTTACTTGATCATGGAACAGTATTTCTATGTGTCTCTTGGACTGTTCGCTTTAGCAGGAGCGACTGACCTGGTAAGATCTGGTGTCCTGATGTGATTTATGTTTCTTAAAGTATGTTATGATATTTAGGTTGCATATCTGAACTTTTATTTTGGAAAATTCTGACTTAACATCTATTGTGCTTTTTACTGCACAGCTGGACGGCTACATCGCCCGAAACTGGCCGAACCAGAAGTCGGTTCTGGGTAGCGCTCTGGATCCGCTCGCTGATAAGATCCTCGTTAGTGTGCTGTATATCAGTTTGACCTATGCACAGCTTATCCCAGGTTTGCAACCGTATTATTATTACTACATTTATTACCGCCTAATGTTGAGTCACAGTGTGTATAGCCGTTGTGTAATTATACCACACAAGAAGCTGTGTGTAATAGTAACCTGCACAGTATTGAAGTGAAATCCTGATATCTTTGTGCATGTTGCTTTTTCTACAGTTCCACTCACAGCACTGGTGATCTCCAGGGATATCGCTTTAATTGCTGCAGTTTTCTACGTCCGTTACAAGACTGTGCCTCCTCCGGTAAGTATGATTTTAAAAAAGGACTTGTTTCATTATAAAACTTTGTTGTTTTTAAGGTTTATACACATCATTATGATTTTATAATAATAACAACGAGTAATGCCGTAACAAGTTCTTCCTTTTTAACAGGTTACTCTCAGCAAGTTTTTCAACCCATGCTACACTACTGCTCAACTTAAACCAACGCTTATAAGCAAGGTATTGTCTTTTACTGTTATTCAGTAAATTCTGTTCTGTTGTCTTTTAAAAAAAAAAAAAAAGTATAACAGGTTTAGTAATTCTGCTAGTCTTGGGGATGAACAAATGACCATGACCATGCGAATAAAACCTACATTGTGTTACACAATTCCATGTTTTGGTTGCCTGGAAACGGAACTGTTAAAATGTGGTCAGTTTTGTAATGTAATAACCCACAGTAGGATAGTTAAGTGCATTAATGCAAACTTTGCAGCATCCTTGTCCAGTTGTTCTGGCATGACATGTAAAAAATATTATTTTAGCCTGGCCAGCTTATCTTCTCTCAACATGCAAGATACCATGAAGTAACATGGTTATAATGCGAGAGTTGTATGGATTACAGATTTGCGCTTGAGATTATTTCATTTGAGTTTGTCATTGATTATGTATACCTGCAATTGTCAGTCATCAGTATACACTGCTCCACTATCAACAAGATGGCTGATGGTTGATGACTGCGTATCAGGCGGCAGGATGTGGTTATAACACCAGTGTGTGCTGAACATCCAGAAGTACATTAAAGCTTCAATATGTGCTTAAATGAGACTCCCAAATTAATTGACACTAGGGTTCAAACATTTTTGTTAACAGATAGTTGAAGATGGTAACGGGCAATAATAAGTTAATCATTCATTTTTATTGGTAAAGACACACATTTTGTTATAGCTGCACAATTTGTTTATGTTAGACACATGAAAGAATCTATTTAAGAAACCATTTAAACAAGTAGGATAAAACCTGAAAACAATAATGTTATGTATTTTGGGCATTCCTGAGTAAAAAATAGTTTTTTTGCATGCACACAAAGTATAGTTTTGCTCACTAACTCTCTTGAGCGTGCTCACTTGCTCTGGGCTCCAGGGTTGCCAGATCAAAATGTCAAAATTGGCTAGGAAGTGCTGGAAACCCGCCCACTCCACTAAATAAACAAACAACTGGCCATAGAGCAGTCCTTGAACTCATAATGTAGCTTAACTATTTATGCACATACCTCTTTTCACTAAAATTAACCTAAAATGTATTAGACCTTGTTCAGACTGCAGGCAAATTTGATTGGTTTCACAAATCTGATCGTAGCACTGACTGTCCACAATATGATTTAAAAGTGATTGGATTCGGGTTTGTTTAGACTGGCAAAACAAGACTTTTTTTTTTTTCAGTCAAAGATGATAAAAATAAACAATTACCAGAAAACCACCCTATCCTACAACACTGGTCGCTCAACTTTGCACAGCCTGACACCTTAACTCTCACTCAGATGTTAAAAAAAAAATGTCTGCCAGATGCTCAAATGTAAAGTGATTAGATCGGATTAGCAACCTCCTAAAGCAAAGCAATTTAACTTTCTACAAAAAAGGGCTTCTCCCCTACCCACGATGTTAATAACTTGTTTCTTTTAGGCCTTGTTCACACGGGCGTAAAATTTTTGGATAAACGAACGCGCTCTGAACGTCCTAGACGTTTATGCTGCATTTTGTAGTGGCGCTCGATTGACTTCTACACTGGCGTCCGTTTGTCTCTGTCTAACGGCAGCCTGCAGCCCAAATTGTAGTTTGTGTGTTAACCTGTGGAGACGGTGTCGGGAACTGCATATGAAAGCCCTTGTCGTTTTATTTGAGGTGCCTCGTTTTAATATGGACCATTTTGCTATATTAGACATTAATCTTCTTGTTTAAAAAATTCTCGTAATACAGCGACGTAGGGAGAGAAAAAAATAGATTCCGCTACTGGGTTCACCCTCTGACTGCACAACGTTGAATTAAAGGAAGTTTTTTTGTGGTTTATGAAGTATATGAAGTAGTGCGAGAATTTCAGCGCAAGTTTTTCAATTACTGCCAGATGTCAGTTTCCACTTTTGATTGTCTGCTGCAGCTGGTGCAATGCCGACATTTTATTTAGCTTTTTTTCTGCATTTCCCTATGTGTAGCATGTAGGATCATGGGATATATCCGGTCCTCCGAAGTAGAGGGGTGAGAGTGGCGCTTGAGCGGGGGGGGGGGGTCTCACCCGGGGAGCAATTCAGTGTAGAACCGCTACTGAGTAGATAAATAATATAGTATTTGTTTAAAATAAATACATTTTAAGACAATTCCATTTTGCGGGAGTCCCGCGATTAATTTTATTCTCCCGCAACCCGCACATACATGAGGACCTTACCGCCCGCACCCGCATTCACCCATCAAATCTTGTCCCGCGCCGCACTCCGTGCGCTGGGTCCCGCGGTACTCCCACGGGAGTGCAGGTCTCTACTCCGAAGCATAAAAATGCTCCGTGTGAACAAGGACTTAAACTTTGAACTGCAACTTCGCCCTCTTGTGGTGTATACACTTATAGACATGTCAGTTATAGAGCATTATTGGAGCATGCCAAACAAGCTACATCGGTTCATACCTTTTGAATCAATAAAAATCTTAACATAAACTTATGATTAATCATTAACATCCATAAAGAAACAATTTTACAACACGTCATCATTAACTTTTATGTCATACTGTAAGCATGTCACAAGCATTCCTCACACATACAGTACATCCACCTAATGATGGTCTGGTAACCAAATTAAGATAAATAATTACCTCATAATACATTTTCATTTGATTACCAGATCATCATGAGGTGGACGTATATGGGCGGATAAACCTCTAGTTTGCAATAAATAAAAATGTGGTAAATGAGGGTATGGTTGCATATACATAGGGGTGAGACATGCGTTAGATAATAAGGATAGAGTTTATATACTGTAAAATGAACATGATATACATACAGTATGTGATCTCTGAGCTTTACACTGTTCTTTTGCTTGCCTCATCCTTCCTTGAGTAGTATTTGGAATGGGAAGTTATGGTCAGCTTTAATATATTAGCAAAATCAATTCAAGCACTTCTTTTGTGTGTTACAGTTTAATACTGCAATCCAGCTGTTTCTGGTGGCTGTTTCTCTTGCGTCTCCCATTTTCAACTACACCGACAGTGTTTTCTTGCAGGCGCTGTGGTAAGTAGTTCCTCATTTTATTTCACATATATTTGATTTCTTAATGTATGCCTCAATAACCACACAAGATATGAACATATTTGAGCATTTAATTGGCACTGTGTGCTTTATTTTATAGGTATGTCACTGCAGTAACGACTGCAGCATCTGGTTACAGCTACTACCACTATGGAAGAAAAACCGTAGAAGTATTGAACAACAGAAAATAGTTCTCTTGTGTTGTCACCATAACTTGATAATGGTTCGAGTAAGGCTGAAAAAGGCTGGGAATCATTTTACTGACTTTGTGTATATGCTTCAGATGGACGAAGAAGTTTTTCAGTTGAATCTGGGTTTTTTTGGAGCTAAATTTATTACTGTACAGCAACCTTTTGAATGAATTATTTTGATATCCCAGTGTACCACAACTGTCTAATATATCCAGTCAGTACACAGTCTATACTTCTCTGGGATGTTATTTTGTACCTTTTTTCAATCACCACCTCAAATTTCTGATTAAAAACTGACTTTAAAAAGGTTTTGTAAGTTTCTTTTTTTAATTTAAAGTTAGGAACGAGAGACATTGCTGGGATTTTTGATGGTAAAAATAACCGAGCATAGTTATAAGAGTAAAGACTACCTTTATTTCTCTAGATAATCCTCGGCTACACTAATGCACTTATCCCTACTGTTGGGATTCAATCAAGGTAGAACATTTTTTTTTTCTTTTCTCCTGAACAATAATTGTTTGCTTCACATCTAAAATTCTGGCCTCCCAGGAACTCCTTTAATGCCCCAGACATGTGAAAATGGCTTAGAGCAAGGACTGGGCAGGGATGTAATGACTCCCAGTCTTGTTCCTGTAATGTGCAAGTGGTGTTCGTGAATGATTTGTGTGTATACTGTAGTTCTCACAGACAGATGAGTCTTTTTTTGCTAGTAGGCAAAAAGGAATCCATAAATTTCCCAAAGATCAGGTGCTCTTGTTCGTCTGCTTTTCACCACATCTGCCTCAAAGTTTGATGTATTGTGTATTCTGCAATGCTTTCCTGCCCATCACCTTGATGGAGAGATTATTTGTTCTGACGTTTGATGTGGCAGGTGGTTCTACAGGGTGGTTGAAAATGAACTAGGCAATACGTAATGGCTATAGAACTTGTACCATTACTGGAACACAACCCCGTGGTGCACCACCCCAACTTCACTCTTACTGTGCATGCATGCTTAGACCAGCATTTTCCAGGATGTTGGCTGGGACATTAATGAATGGCCTCCAAGAAGTCCAGATCTCACTTCATGTGATTTTTTTTTTGTCCTGTGGGGACAAAGCCTTGGAGGACTTGGAGACATGAATCCAGGAAGTTCTCAGCAATATCCCAAATGGTTTTTGATATTCCATCCCCAGCTGTTGAGGAAACTGGTTGACACCATCTGTGCCTACATTTAGACTTGCTTTCATTTTTCTATGTAAAAAAGTACATGTATAATTTGTACTATAAGTATGGACTTTATTACCGATTTTAATGCCTAGTTTCACCCACCCTGTATGTCATTTTGCTGCTATTGTAGTCAGTAGGAATGTAGGACATTATCCTAAGGAGCTATATTGAGATGTTGCATGAAATAAATATGACAAAATATCCTACTCGGTTTCTACAACTACAGTTAAAAACCCTAATGTCATACTGTCTGATGTGAACAACTTAGCACAATGATGCGTCCTAACTTTCTAGGCTGTTTGTTTCTGTCCAGGAGGGGGCACTATTTACCAAGGGAATAATTAGCCTTGCTCTTGTTTGTGTCATCCCAGAGCAATCTAAACTATTATACAATCTATATAATAATATTGCTGATATGCTATTAATACTGATACCAGTCAACTAAACATACAACTACTTTTCTAAATACCATTTGTAGTAGATAAGCTTATTTGTAGATAAGCCTAGCCTTCCTTTAGTCTATCCATGATGACAAACATACTGATCAGTCAGTCAGTCAGTCATCTTCTATACCGCTTAATCCTGCATTCAGGGTCGCGGGGGGCCTGGAGCCTATACCAG
>JAQQZT010000005.1:11968724-12015186 GCA_030068275.1 Clarias platycephalus | reverse complement strand
CACAGTATGCATCACCTCACAGTCACTAATGGAGCAAAGGTACAGACTCAACATACAAGCACCATCTGTGACAGAGACTCGCCACCTCACAGTCTCTACTATGATGTAACTATGATGTAACAGGGTCTGTGTATATAATCCTGCATCTAAGAGACTACAGTCAGTAACATGTGAGACAGGGAAGCGCATCGGCCGCTGGTCATCTCAGGGACACTGATGATGTCATAATCCCGCTCTTTATTTATACGAAGGACTGATCACTTAAATCTGAGTTTTTTTTATTTGATATTTGATGTAGTTACTATAGTGCTCATTACAGGAGAAAAGCTGTAACTTATGTTATGCTATGTTGTTTAAGTGTTTCCTAAAGGGTTAATGGAATAGTATGTGTTAAGCATAGTTAAATAATTTTGTTGTTGTATTTGTTTTAATTTTATGTAACTAATATTTATTAGAAGTAGTGATTTAACTATTATTTATCAGAAATAGTGATGTACCCTTTTTCTGGTTTTTGATTTAAGATTATCGACCAAAGTTGTCAGACACAAGAATTAAAAGTGATTCCAGAGTTGATCCTCATGTCCCCTGTAGTTGGCTAATGGCTTTTTTCGAGTTTGAAGCAGAAGCTGATTTGCAAATTCCCAGAAACTCAACAGTAAGCATCTAAGGAACAACTAGTTTAAAGTCTCTTTAAAGCTCCAGAGTCTCCATCCTGAGCTTAGGTTTGTGTCTGTGCATGTTCTCCTCGTGTCTGCATGGTATTTCAATGTCCTTCCACCTTCCAAAACCAATGTGTGAAGATATGTGAATGAATGTGTGAATATGTGAATGAATGTGTGAATAAATGTGTAAATGTGTGTGTATGGTGACTAGAGCGGGTTTGTGCCTCATGCCCAGTTTTCCTAGGAAAGGCTCTGGATCTCCTGGAAACTAATATCTGAAATGCTTTAATGCAAAACACCAGCTTGCCACAAAGCAGTTCTTGATTTCTTAAAATTATTATTATATCTATCACTAATGTTTTATAGAATCCAGAATTTTATTTATATTATAATGCATAGTTCTATACATGCTGTTCGCTACTGATAACAGTTTGTATGCTTTCTTTTTCATGTTAGTCATGTTAGGTTAGTCACGTTACATGTGTTTTGTGTTGTCTTCACTGTGTGATTAGTACTACAGTACGTGATCTCCTTGTTACCTGAGTAATCTAATGACAGAGTATTTAATAAATGTAAAGGTAGAATTCATGTGTGACTCACTAAAGGCACGCAGCTTCTCAGATGTCTGTATGAGCAAATGGCACGACACAGACGACGAGCATAGTCATCACACATAGACAATGATGAAACATGAAACCTTACAGCAGGAGATTTGCAGCATGAAAGCGCACCTGGATAGTCTGCAGACATTGCATGATGCAAGCCACCAGAATCTCAAAAGGAATGTTTTAAACATCTTGTCAAGAAAAACTTTATGAGAGCAAAGGGATGCTCTATGTAGGATTAGTGTAGGGCTCCTGTTAAAGTGCTCTGTGAGTGTATATTTAAAGTTAAGCCTAATGTGGGTCTTTATTCAGCAGAGGGCAGTATTGCTCAAAGATTTAACATAAAACCATGCAGTCATGCAGTCAGTCTGTAAGTGTTAATGTTCTCTTGTACAAATCTTGAACATATCATTAGGAGTTTCTGTAATGTTATGGCTCAAATCAATATAAATGCATATTATTGATCTGATGAGTCTTGAGTATGAATCGTATTTGACAATCATGGTGATGTTTCCACCGAAAAAGAGGAATAGCTACCAAACATCGTTGATTTGATTGAGCATGGTTAACACGACCTTATCATTATAAAAGCTTTATGAAACCTACAAAGAGCTACTGTGAGTAGATCTGAGTCTAGACTGGATAGGCGATGTGCAATAATAGTTTAATACTTCCTCCTCCACCCACTGATGACTCTTTTTTTATTTTACACAAAACACATCTGGCTTAAAATATAAATGCTAAAATCAGGATATATTTTTAACTAGTGACCTTTGTACTGCAAGCTTAACACCTCAGAAAAGGAAAATGGCTCCCAGGCTTTATCATTAACAGCCATTGGACATGCCAAATCATGATTTCAACCTAAGACATGCTTTTTCAAGCCAAACCAATTTTTTTTTTAATTGCACAACATACTGTAGTTCAAAGGTGTTAAATGCATCTACATTAAGCCTCTATGATCTTGCTGACAGTTAAATATAATGTTTAATAAGGTGTATTAAACTCCTGTATTACCACCAACAGACCATCATTCTAATTGGCAAGAACACCTTTGGGATTAAGAAGATCAAATATAAAAATACCATGATTGAATAACCAAGCTCAATTTTAGTAAATAGGGCCAATCCTTTAACACCTTTAGTGGCAATCACAAGTCTGCCTGTCCCTCAATTCAGTTTAGGGGTAGAAACCCAAATACTGGGGAGGAGTGAGACGTGCATCAACAAATACTTTAGTATTTTTTTTTTAAATCCATCTAGCCACCTGTGACAATTGTGTGAGGAACAAGCATGCACTCCATAATGCCAGCATTGTTCCTTTAACAGTTCTTTCTTCATGGACACAGTGGGAAGAAGTCCCCAACTCCATAGTGAACACATCTTGGTGTCTTATTTTGCATCCTCGGTAATCTGAAACCTTACTAATCCTACTGTCTTTCTAAACTAAATAATATGGCAGCTGTCCCAAACCCCTGGGGCATCGGCACCTGCCTCTTATACAGTAGAAACTAGAGAGAAAGGAAGCAGGCATTGAGGTCGAAAATAGAGGATGGATGCTGCAGATGGACTGTCACACTTGCGCACAGTGGTTTCGCATTGATCAAGCCGCTGCATGTTCAGAGCCCATTAAAGGAGCCGTACTTTCCCCTTTTCCATTTTAATGCTTCATTCAGTCGGAGTGTTCAGTAACAGGGCAGACTGATGAATGGACAGTGTAATTATGTTGTTCATTCACTGATCCTCAGCTCAGGTCTTTGTGTCTACAAAAAGATCTCACTCTTTTTTTGGATGTTGGATTCCTTCAGGTGTCAACAAGGTAACTTTTGACCTTTAAGCGGTTCATGATCCTAATGCTATAAATAATAAAAGGAGATATTTTCAAATAAAAAGTATAATAAACAATTATGTGGTTCTCTTATACTATATCACATTACAAATATAGAGAATATAAATATATTCCCATGCACCCGTACAGTACATTGAAAAAATACATGGTGTGTGTTGATTGTAGTAACAGACCAGTTTCTTCATTACACTTATGTACCTCAGAGGTAGGACAATATGCAGTCTGCCTCTCCTGGGTTTATTTCGAGACTTCACCATTGAACATGTTTTCACATGTCAGCCTATAAATCCTCAAAATGGGTTGCATCACCTGCTGTTCTGCCAGCAATGATTATATACCTGCCTCCCATTCAATTCTTTCCTTTCATCCTTTTGCAGCGGGAACATGCTGGCCTAAATGTGAAAACTGCACTGTGGAATGTGCAGCTTCGTAGCCCGTAGGTCTGTTACCTTTTACAAACTCCAGGCCTTTGAATATGGTTACTTCATAATGAATAGGTTTTTGTGTATCAGTTGATACTCTACAGACAAAATTTCAAAGTTCATAAAAGCCACAAACATGGAGAAAAAAATGGATTTGTTGCTTTAAAACTTCAAATTACATCTGAATTATATCTAAAAAAAAAAAAAAAAAAAAAAAAATAAAAGGCTAATTCTTGTCTCCTATTTTTAACTACTGTGAGTGTGTGTGTGTGTGTGTGTGTGTAGCATACAATAATGTCTGCATAAAGCATTTAGATCTTTGTGGTTCTGTAGCTATAGAGCTGTCAAAGCATCAAGTCGAAATTCTTTTAATGAGAAGCAGATGCCACAATTATTCAAGTTACAAAGGTGGGCTGAACAGTAGTCCCACAACACAGCTGAGCGGATCAAACACCCAAACAGTGGGACCACAGAAAAGGAAATAATTAATCCTAGACTGTCATAATAAACGAATTATAAAAAAAGACTGTTTTAATTAAATCCAAACAAAGAGTAAACCAATTGTCATGTCTTTGCTTTGTTATCATATGTTTGAAATAGGGAGCACTGGAATGTCTGGGCCTTGAGAACCTACAAATACAGTGTAGCTGTTAAGTTGTTGACACCAACACCACACAACTTCTGAGTGAGAATTTTTTTTTTTTTCAAGTTATTCCTGCCTCACTCCTTCATGGTGCCTGGTTTAAGTCCTGAGCTTGAGTTACTGTCTGTGTGGAGATGATCACATTCACCTTGTGTTTGTGTGAATGTTCTCTGGTAGCTCTGGTTTCCTCCTACCTTCCAAGAACATTCCAGTCAGTGATTTGAACACTCTAAATTATCTCTGAATAGGCATGTAAATGTATGGACATGATGCCCTTCAGTTGCATCAATATAAGCGTCCCCTAGGTTGGCTCCACATCAATCACAACCTTGACAAGCTAAAGCAATCACTGGAGATAACTAAATAAGTAAAAATGAACCAACAGCCATCCTTCAAGAAACATTCTTTTAACATACATACAGTACATCATTACATACTCCAATTGGTGTCTCCATTCTACGTCGACCAATCACTGTCTCTTGAGTTTGGTTTAGCATTTTTTGCCTGCATTTGTACATCAGGCTTTTGGTTCTCAGAGAAAGGAACAGAAAGACACAATGCACCGAACTTAGCTGAGCATCACATCCAACAGCATCTGTTTCCAATATGTAGCGTAGCGGAAGGGTGGGTGCTTCATTTAGTGGCGAAAAAGTACAGCCTACTGTACCTTTAAATAGCCTGCGGCTTTGGGCTGGACGGATGTGTGGCTTATTGTTGTATCCCAGATTCCTTGAATCTAGACTACAGCTTTTTTCCTTTGAAGGCAACAAGTGTACAATTAAAGTGGAATGCGTGCAATGCTCTCTGAGACTTCTGAACATTTTGGGGAAAGCAGCTGAAGCAACGATTGGCCTTATATTGCTAAGTGTTTAGCCTCAGGACATATCAGGACGGTCCTGGTCAACCACATCTCCCTTGTTCACTCCCTCAAGCTGTGAAAGACCTGCTGTGATAAGAATTACAATAAAGCAGTGAGAACAACATATATGTTTGTCGTGAGCATCTCAGGGAGCATCTCATTAGCATTACCAATGGACTCTTAAAACTCATCTCAGCTTACAGAGAGAAATAAAATCAAAACATTGCACAGGTTATCATATGTTGTTCAACTATTTGAGAGATACGTAATCAAGTGAAAGCAAGGTGTAAGTGCATTATGACATGCTGTGTCCTGAAACCGCATATGAACTTGAACATACTGTATACTGTATGTAACATAATGTGAATTGTTCACACTAAATAAAAGCGCATATAAAAAAAGAAAATGTGTAAGAAAATCACAAGAGAAGAAATAGACCATGTGGAAATAATGCAACAAAATGTGAAAAGCATACTAATCAACTGCATAAAATTTACATATGGAAATAATTTAATTATTATGAAAAAGGAAAATACAAATGCATGTATTCCATGTGTGAAAACATGTGTTCAACATAAAATGATGTGGAAATTTCACATGAATTACTCACACCATGTTATTTCTGTAAGGATGTGAACATCATCCACCTGTCTTAAAAATGTTTGTTTCATTATTGTTGAAGGGACTTTTATCAAATTTTCCCAGAACTACATCATCCAGCAAACATTCCTCTACCCTAAATCTTTTAGCTGGGATAGTCACATAATTTGCTTCTCTCTAAACATGATCTTTGAGGTTTTTAAAGGAAGAAATCTATCCTGAAATATGTAACAGCAGAGACAAATATAAGACAAATAAACATGCTGCAATGTGCTTAGCTGTAGCCATAATGGAGTGTGAGAACATCCTTTCCAAGGTTGACCACAAAATAACTTCTGTCCACAATTTAATGGAATGATTAAATCAAGCTTCCGTGTAGACACAAACATGTTGGTGAAAAAGCCCATGTGTTGAAAGTAGTTTTATATAATGGTCGAATGATTATATATTTATTTCCTTCCAGCTTTCCATCATAAAACATGGAGAAGATCAAGGCAAGGAAATGGCCCTTGTAATGCACACATGCTGCCACCACATCCTTTTGAACCAATAACCCTTCGCCATTCTCGAGCAGCATATGCTTGCAAAGTGGATGAACATGTGACCATGCAGATGTCAGAAGGATGGATGGTACATTTCTAAAAACCGAGAGGCCTTTTTCAAGGAGAAGCAGGACAAATGATTCCTTTGCTAATCAAAAGGCTAACAAGCACATGGCAAAGTAAAATAAAGTAAATCTCAGTAATTGTCATAATCTATGAACTGTGATGTAGCATGGGTAATTTCTTAGTTATCTAGCCTAATACATCAATAAACATATGGCATCTCACAAGCTAATTTTTTTTTAGATCCATCCGCAGACACATTGGGCGATGAATACTTCCCACTCCTGCAGAGATATCCTTCATTTCTCTGGCAGTTTTTTAAGCCAACTCAATGGCCAATTGTACCTGAGCAGTTGAGGGTGAAGGACCTTGGTCAAAGGCCCAACAGTGGCAGCTGACGGCACTGAGGCTTCAGCAGGGAACCCTCCAATGAGCAGTTCAACACCTTAACCACAGGTATTTTATATTGAGTGAAGACCAGGATGCTTTAATACAATTAGCAAAAAATGTTGCATACAATGAACATTTAGGCTGTTTTGAATCTCCCAGGATATTTTAACGTAGTTGGCAAAAAAGATCATCACATGGCCATCGATTCAGCTTTCAACAAAATGACTGTACAATATACTGTACACCCTAATCAACAATAAACAGTCATCAGCAAAGAAAAAACAGTGTTTATCAGTGGGCATTTCAGTCACTGGGTTTGAGCCCTGGTAAATGCTTTGTACAGAGATGTGGAGTACGGTCTCTTTAAGAAGATGACCAAGCTTATAACCCATAACAGTTTAAGGCTTGTTGCTGTTATTCTCTCCAGTGAAGACATCATTAAATATTAAGCATGTAGTGCCAATAATTTAGAAATGAAAAAAATATATATAATTGCAATCATTTGTTTCATATATAGCATTATCTTTTGCAGATATTATATATATATAAAACAATCAACTAATGTTACATGCGATTCATTTTAAGAAATGTATTACAATTACTTTTTAATTGAACAAAAAAAAGTAATTAAGTCTTTATAGGACTTTTTACTGTTTTTGAAAAGGAAAAAAAATGCTTTTAAAGTATTTTATAAAAATCCTAAATTATTTTCTTTTCTCCTACAGCCAGTGATTGTTAACATACATACATTATACATACAGAATATGGTATATGAACTGAATAGCCATGTTTAGCATTCAATCATTTTAGTTTAGCACGCAATGAGATTGATCCGAGTAAAATCTGGATAATTTGTCATTACCCGTGACCTTTTCATGCTGCATGGTATATTTAATGCTGTATCTGTTCATCTGAAGATGGATAAGCCACTGGAGTGCAGTATGGAACCTGGATGAGCACGTCTAGTCCTACCTTAGCAAAATATTTCAATATGCTTGAGAAAACAAAGGCTCTATAGAACAAAGACTTGTATCAAATGAGGTGTCTTGTTTTGTCTCCCTAGTAGACATGAACTACATATAATTTAAGAAGGCATGTTGAGGTAAGTTTGGCTAACTTGCTTACATTAACTGACTATATTTTATTCAGTTGGCTTGTTTTCTTTTCCAGTGTCACATTTGACTAGCATCAACTCTATTAGCTAAAATAATTGGCTAGGCAGCATGTCAAAATCTAGCGATTGCAAACTTACAGAGCTTGAATGATAACATTCACTTAATTTCATAACTTGCAAATGCTCTTTTTTCATTTTGTAATACATTTAAAACATCAGACTTTAACATGAGCACATTTTTCACTGGATACTTTCACCTTTGATAGAGTAAGATTTTAACACATTGTCTGTGCTTTTAAGTATAATTTCTCAGTACTTTTTCCACTCCTGCTCGTAATACACAACATAATGCTTGTACTTGTTGAACTCATGGTGAGTGGGGAAGATAGCTGACATCCACAGCATTCCATTGGGAAGTTCAAGCCCAAGCCACAGAGATCGATGACACATCCACTGACAGTCGCGGCTTATGTCCACTGGCTAAGCCAATGTGGTGAAATGTAGATTGCTTGTCCAAACTTCCCTTCCCGCTTGAGCCATGCATTCCATCCTCACAACAGTTTTAATCCAGAACTGATGCAACACAGTAAAAAGTGGCACATATCAAAATAATTTTGCTTGACTGCAAAAATCTAAGCACGTTATGAACATTTGGAACCATACACCATAGATAAAATGTGGACAATTGTATTCATATGTAAGCTTGTTCATTCATCTGCAGTAACTGTTTTTTTTGTTTAGGTTAGAGTCTATCAGAGGCCTATGTAAAGTCCTGGGCTTGAGGTGTGAATACACCCTATATGGATTGCCAGTCATTCCATCTACACATTAGCACATATTAAGACTTAGGCAGAATTAATCCCCAGTTCGTTTGTTTTAGGGGGCTGAGAAGGAAACTGCACAACACAGAAACCTCCACACCTAGGAAAAAAAACTCAGGCTAGTAAAACTCACAGGCAGTGACCAGAGCTCACGACTGATTCAGGTACCATGGAGCTGTGAGGCAGCAACGCTTCTTGGTGTACAACTGTCCCGCCTCATTTATGGGAAATTAACACAATTAAGCAATTACATGCTTAAGACCAGACATGTTAACACGCGTTCATCATGGGTGGAAGAGACAAACTCTGTTTGTATTAACAAAAGAAATGTCAATCATGTAGAGGATGTTTTGTTAAAATTACAAAAAAAAAGTTTTCCTTTTGTATTTTGTGACACCCTGCATATTAATCTAATTATTTATTTTTAAAATTACATTTCGATATAAGTATAAATAATTACACGCTAAATGTTGCACTTTGTACTTTGAATGTTGTAACTTACTGTATGTGAAGTGTTCTACAAAGTCCTTTGTTTTCAGGCTTTACTTCTTTTCATCAAACTGCTGACGGCTGAATTCTAAATATTTTATTTAAAAAAAGAAAAAAAAAGAAATGTCACACTACAGCCGTAAAGAATAATTTATGTGGTTCAGCAGTAATATTTTTTTTTTATCATAACTCTGCCAGAAGAACAAAAAGTCGAAAGACATGCTTCATTAACAGTTTCTTGGCAGGAGGTTCTGCTATAGGTCAATAGATCATTATACAGCTTGTAGATTGAAGTGATAATTGTTTCCTTTCATAAACTACATGGATTCAAAACTGTATAAGGAAACAATTATTTAAAAATTAAAATAAATTTCTTCAACTTTTTGTAACCTCCACTGTAGCCCTGTAAGAAAAGAAAAAAGGCTGCTGGACATCTCTCACAGACAACCTGCAGTATTAGACAGTTATATGGTAAAAAAACAAAAAACAAAACAAAAAAAACACCAATTAAACACTTTCCATTAATTGAATAATTAAAAAAAAAGATGTTATGTTATGAAATCCTGATGATTGCAGTGGGTTCTCTGGTAAGTGAGATAGATATATATCAGATTGTATACAATTTCACAGCAGAAATTAATATATACTAATGTAAAACTGGCTATTACAAAGGAAAAAGGCATAAGGCAGTATATTCAACTTTATAATGTTCTTGCATAATTCATTTTCTCAGAGTAATGAACTATTGTATCCTGAGTACATGTTCTACCTTTTCTTACTTTCTTTGTAAGGTCACTATCTCTCCAGGTGTTGTATTCACTGAGACTGTAAGATAACAAAAATGAGTGTGTAATGTTACAGGATTAACATATAAATGATTATATTCATGCAACCCATTTGGAAAACCCCCCTATACATGTGTAACTATGTTATTGTTGACATAAAAACTACTAAGAGGAAGATAGAATGATAAATGGTGAAGATGTGGGGTATCACAGGGACTCTCCAAATGAAGCACGCAGCAAGTCTTCATCTGCAGATCCAGATCTTATTACAGATCCAACAAGCATTGAATAATACGCACCACTGACCATGTGCTAGTGCACTGTCCTGATGTTATGTTAATAATCTAGAAAACTTTGGGACTCATTTGTGACTCATTAAGAATCAGGATATTTACTGCAACAACACTGGCACACTCATGTCTCTGTGATTCTTTGGGACACTAAACCAAATCTGGTTAAGCCGAATTCCATACAATGCTGTTCTCCTGGTGTGTCTCAGTAGTGATCCCGATTACTATCTTCCTAATCCACCTCGAACACCTCGAACAGGCTGACCCTGTTTTAAGGGAGCAGACACTAGATGATTGTGTCCTTGATGTAATGTCTGGAGTGCCTCCACTCTGTAATTGAGTGAAGTACTACGTGAGGGTGACAGACGTTAAGAGGACGGCATGCGTATTCCATTATCCTATGACACTAAGCTTCGTTTAGACTTCACCGTTTTTGTGCCCACTGAGTCGTTTGCAGTTCGCAGTAAATATCACATGTGAAAATGTATACAGTATGTATATATGATATTTATATACATATTTATGTATGTATTAATGATAGATCTATTTCTATTTCCTAAAATTTAGGCCAAAAATAAATAATACCCTATTAACCACTGCAACCCTGACCAGGCAGTAACTAAGGATGAAAAATATGTTTTTGATTTTTACTTTATCTAATGTGGTCTTTTTTGCAACATGAGCTTTATATCTATTCAGGTCATTATTGATGCATACCTCACATTTCAACCAGATAACATGTGGACGTTGCTAGAAGTTCCCAAATTAGCGTTTAGCCTAGAACACATTATTAGGCTATATCGGTCTCCATTAGTCTAGAACACATTATCTGTTCATTACAAATAATTAAGAAAAGAGTTGTTAAAATGTTCCAAATATGACTATAGTGAAAAGGATATAGAAATAAAGTAATTTGAAAACATGAATTTTGCAGATACAGCACATGAATCTCAGTTCACATGTCAGAAATGCTTACAGACATTTAAAAAAATGTTTAAGATAATGATTACACAATTCCTCCAATGTGAAAGGTGCTGGCGAATGACAAACATGAATACAAAATATAATTTTTTGTAAAAATACCTAAATGTGCTAGGTTACTCAAAACGTTTAATTGTTTTTTTGGATCGTTTATGAGAAAATATTTGCTGAAAAGAAACAGAAGATGGATTCAATTTTACGTAGCATATTAAAAATCGGAGGTCTTATTATAATACAAAGTGGCTAACAATTACTTTTGTTTCCCCGAGTTGTTTTTAATAATGTAACGTACACCACTGTGTACATTATCATTTCACAGTGTTCTCTGTGACTAAGATCATGAAAAATAAATTTAAAAGAGGGGTTTTGCAGGATGACATTGTCAAATCTGCCACAACACTAGATAAATTATCCTAAAAAGTGAAAAATGAGTCTTGCAAAATATCATGACTAAGACCTTCTCATTTTTCACAGGTGTTTTTCATTGTGTCCCTGAAAGTGAACCAAAACTTTTTTGTGGCTTCTGTGTTTGAAACTCTATCTTACAGCAGTCGATGAGTAAACGTGGAGCACAAAGTGTGATTGTGACAAATGTGGAGGTAAGTACAATATCTTGTTTAAGATTGTCCTTACTTCATAACTGGCTTGTCAGATATTGTGTTTCTTGTGCTAATGCTGTCAATGATGCTCCATACAACATGTGCACATCCATGTCATTGTGTAAACAGACACAGATAAAAGCATGCTAATAATAATATCTCAGTAATTGTGGTGGAAATCGCTTTGTAGTGCAAAATATTACACATCAAATCCATTCTACCCAAACAAATCAGTGATTTAATTACATTACACAATTTCTAGATGACCCAGATCACTGAACCCAATTTTTCACCCACCCTTTAAGGTCTGTTCACTGCACACTGTTCTATATTTTTCAGTTGCTGTACAAGTGGAATGTAAGCAGCGAGTTCAGCCAAGAAACTGTTATCTGGAACACACTAATGGATCAGTCAGTTATGTCTTGTCAGTGCTTTTCTAGCATTGCTCTTGGGAATGTATTTGATGAAAAACATTTTTTCTCTGTGGCCCAGTAGGATGCAGCATGTAGACCCAAGAATTACAACAGGTTTTGAAAAGTAGTCATAGTGAATGGCACAAACACACACATAAAAGCTTGAGAGTATACTAAAAGACCTATAGATTGAATTTTTTGGATCAAAAAACTGTGGTAGTTCTTATAATCTTTTCTTAATGAGACTATAATTGAGGTAACTGTGACAGCCTAAAGCTGGCGGTATACTTCAAATGACGAAAGAACTAAATGACAAAGAACCACCCAGTCTTCGGTATACTCAAAGAGAAATGGGTGTTGAATATTTCTAGGACACTGTAGTGCCTGGGGGAACGGAATGGCTTTGAGAGGGCTGGATTGAATTGAATTGAATCCAGTTGAATAGAACTGAAATTAACTAAATAATTTTGAACGTCTTCTGTTTGTTCAACGTGTTTCCTGAAAGAGGTTGGAAGCATGCCCTAGGTCTCTGTGTGCCTCTTCTGCATGCATTACAGAATGATTAGCATTTTGGTGATTATGTTGGGCATCTGTGAACTGATTTATTTGTTGTCATAACTATTGTTAATAATAACTATAGATGTAAAATAATAGACAGACAGACTGACTGATGAAAAAAATCTAAAATAGCCAGAAACTCTGTGGTGGAGGGAAAAAACATGCATAAAAATGCTGATGTCACATATGATGTTTTGTCTATACCATATAGACCGCGAACCCTCCACCCCTCCCTGCGCATTATGTATTTTCTGAGCTTTCAGCACACCAGATTTAACTGATCAGCTCCACCATGAGCAGAGATAACTCTTAATACCCAGAGCATTTTTGCCATTTTTGGTTTAAAAATTTTTTTAAACAAGCATATATGACTTAGGATTGTGCAGAACAAACTGACCTATATTATATTTTTCCAGCATAACATGATCTATGATGAACTGGGACATGACTGAGCAAAAGAAATGGAAAAATGGCAGAAGCACACACGATCACATGTTTTTAAGTTTGTTATGCTGATTTTGAGAGTTCTACATTTTTGTGACATCAGTCCCATATTCTGGTAGTGGTAATATTTACACAAATATGTAATTACACATAGATGTAATAAGTTTTATTCTTCCTGATATATATGCGTACACCAGCGAGGCTTCCATAGAACATATACACATATATACTGCTATGCCACTTGGGTTTTAAATTTTAAATATTAATATTGTCCTACATTTTACAATAGTAGCTAGACTTTGGACACAACGTTCTGTGTTATAGGTTATAATTAATTTTCCTTAAGTTCATAAAAGAATAATATATAAATATGACCATTCGTACGTTAATTCCCTCATTACATTATATCTTCCGAATCTGTCTCTATTAATGATCCAATTCTGTGTCTATTCCTGCTGTGGCCATTCACGCGTGGTGGCGCTGCAATCCAATTACGTGGGTTTCGTGGCCACCTGAACACCTCTTCACTGAGTGCGCACATACGTTTGTAGACGGAATTCGTGGTGCGCCCTCCTAATATGCATTATACTATAAGTTAATGTTACATTTTTATTTACTGCTTATCTCATTAAGGGTGTGAAGCTCATTTCAAAGCCTACCTGTGCGTCTCATTTGCATAGCCAATTACTTCCGGATTTGTTAGCGCGCCTTTGTCTTGTCCACCAATCACAGGTCGCGCCTCGTGCTTTTAGAAACTCACCGCCTTGGCCTAACGGTGAAAGTGTTTACAGGTCGAAGGACAGCTTTGTTTAATAATATGGCGATTTTAAAGTTTTTATTTCTGTTGTCGTTTTGTATGGTTGTGAGTACAGAGAACGCGCACATCCAAGAACGGCTGTTTTTAAGCTCGCTCGGGCTTTTAAGTCGACCGAGACCGTCAGTTCATGGCCCGGTGCCTTCAGTGTTGTGGAAAATTTTCAAAAAGGCTGAGAAAAAGCGCGAGCTGGATGCATGCACCGTCCCAGAGTATGGAGTAAGAGGAAACATCGTCAGATATCTGCTGGATCAAGGTGAGATTTCATGTCACTAATTTATCACCTTAGGCCTCATGTGACCTTTTATGCGCGCGCTCTCTCTCATATGATCATAATCTTATGTTTCTCAACAGGCAGGGTGATGACTGACTCCAGCAGTGGTTGTCCCGCGTGCGTGGAGCACCATCTGTATTTTAATATGTCTGTACTGGAGGATGTTGAGCAGCTTTCGCTGGCCCAGTTGGAAGTGAAGTTTAAACACGACTCGTTTCCCGCGACACGAAAAGACCTCGCCTTCAACATGCACATCTACAGAGTCGTACGGAGTGCGTTAAAGGGCATGGCGCATGAACCCAGTCGCAGGCTGCTGCTCTCGCAGTCTGTTGAGTTCACCCCAGGCACGATTCGGGTTAATCTGACTGATCTGGCAGAGTCGTGGAGAAGACCAGGTAAAAACTACGGCATTGTGTTGGCATTACAGGCCACTCGTCTGAGCAACGAGCTGGATCAGAACTGCGAGGCGGAAATCACGGATCGAGGTCACGTGGAGATGCCGGAGCTGGTTGCGTCGCTCGTGGTCGTTTCTCTGAACCCCCAGCAGTGCGGATCAAGGAAGAAGCGCAGCGCGTATTACTTGCCCGTCACGCCCAGCAACGTGTGCAAACCCAGACGCCTCTACATCGACTTTAAAGACGTGGGCTGGCAGGACTGGATCATCGCGCCCCAAGGATACGTGGCTAATTACTGCCACGGAGAGTGTCCCTTTCCTCTGAGTGAGAGCTTGAACGGTACTAACCACGCCATCCTGCAGACCCTGGTGCACTCATTTGACCCGAAAGGAACTCCTCAGCCGTGCTGCGTTCCCATCAAACTGTCCCCAATCTCCATGCTGTACTACGATAATAACGACAACGTGGTGCTCAGGCATTATGAAGACATGGTGGTGGATGAATGTGGTTGTAGATGAATATTTGTTTCTTTTATATGAATACAATAAACTTAATTTTTGTGTACAAAAAAAGTCACGTTTATTGAACTTTCATCCACAGCATATAGGTGCGACCTATTTCGGTGTGTAAGACTCGGTAACCGCCACTGGCTGGCGCGCTGTGTCCATCATTTATCCAGTGCACTTGAACATTACTAATCCCCCTTATTTAAAAAAAAAAAAAAGAAAAAAAGTGAACTCCTCCAGGTTATATTGGGTTGATGCACTTTATAGTGTCTTTAATGTGCCTAAAACAATATAATTCATTCAGTTAATGAAAACAAAATGACTAAACGGGGAAAAGCCGGTTTGTTTTGTAAAAGTATCTGTGTCTATAATATACCGGAAACATGCGCTCCAGACAGCTAATAATCCTATTTGACAGCATGAATAGTTTTTTTTCCCCCTTCCTTTGCCCGGTTGTGTTCACTCGTGACATCACTGAGCAACAAAAAGCCGCTTGAGCAGAGAAAGACAGCAGGACTTCAATCAACTTGGCTGTTGCGCACTAAACTCCGTGCTTCTCTCTCTTTTATATTTTTACAAGTTCTAACTTCTCCATATTAATCGGATACGTAACATAATTAAGGCGTCTCAGTTTTCCTTGCTCGTCTCTATGTTCTGAAACCAGATTAAGCCCAGTGTAGCTACTTTTCAGGGGTTTTAATGACTGACAGCTGAAAACATGTTGCACGAAAAAGCGCTCGGTGCTTTGGGACCTTTCCGGTTTCTGCATAACAGCTGTGCGGCGGTGGCGCGCTCTAAAATGAAAAACACTTTGTGAAACAGACTTTAAAGGGGGGGAAAAACACGAGAAGAAAAGCTGCGCGCTTGGAGTTTCAGCAGGACTTCAGGGCTCGTCTAATGCGTGTTGGAAAGGATCGGGACGCAGGAGTGGGCTGCGCACTGACTTCAGCTGGACTTGATCCTCACTTGGACACACAGCACCCAGCAGAGAACGTCGCGACTCCTCTTCCAAGTCTTTTTTTTTTTTTTTTTTGCGGATACCTGCTTTGTCACGTTGTGGATGTTTTTGGAGAGTTTTATAGGGTGATCAGATATTCTGTGTGTTTTTTCCTGTGTTTGAGGCGCGTTCCTGTTGCGCGTTTCTGTTTATAAACGAAAGAGGTTTTTACGATGACAAGCTCAAAGTTACAGTCTCCGCTTGCATCACTCAGATCAGAAGAGAATTATATTTCGCAAGTCCTGTTAAGTGATTAATGAAGGAGCCAGGTCGATAAACAAACAAATAAACAAACAAACAAATAATAATATAGAACATAATAATGGCCAACTGGAACCGGAGCCGTGGAAGTGCATACCGGATAGTGGCAGTTTGATCGCGCCGTCTTCTGCGCCTCGTCTCTCCGCCTCGTTGTGATCATGGTGCCGGTGTTCGCGCTGCTCATCGCGCAGCTCTTCTTCGGAGGCTGCGCGGGACTCCTGCCGGAGATCGGGCGCCGAAAGAACAGCCCTCATCTCTCCCAGGACGCACTGGACGCTTTCGAGCTTCGTCTGCTCACCATGTTCGGGCTGAAGCAACGGCCGAGTCCGAGCAAGTCAGCTTTGGTGCCGCAGTACATGCTGGATCTGTTCACCACGTATTCGGCCAACAGCGCCGAGCAAAAGCACCACAGAGCGAAGAGCACAGTGGGCAGGAGCGCAGACAGATCCGCTAGTCGGGCGAACACTGTACGCAGCTTCCATCATGATGGTAAGCCATCACATCTCACCTGAGCCCACTGATAACGTTCTCCTCGCAAAACGCAATGTATATATATTATATATATATAATATATATTTATATATATATTTTTTTGGAAAAAATATATATATAAATCTATATTTATGTCCACTAATGGGAAAATAAAAATTTTAATTGGAGTTCAACTAATGTATTTTATGATGTACATTTCAATTAGTTTAAAGTCGATTTACACACATGAAGTATACTGATCAGATTGTCACATTCAGTTTTCTGCTTGTCTTATGATGATAACTTCTTAATCTAATTCATATGAATATGATTTCTCAAATACAATTATAACATCTATGAGAATCTTTATTAACTACAATATACACCCAAGGAGAAGAAAATCAATTAAAAAAAAAGATTATGGAAAACCTTTTATCAAAACAGCAATTAAGTACCTTGAACTTTCTGTGGGAGTCTTACTAAATTTCAAGATCTAAATTTGGGATTTAGTCTTATGAGTAACAGGTTGCTCTGTGCCAGTAAGTATAAACATACCCTCTGGAAAGTAACTAAAATGATTCATAGGCCATGCCATCCAATTCAACTTGTGCAACATTGAATTATTTAGTTTACTTACAAATAGGTTTGTGACTAAGAATGCATCACCTGGTTTAATTACATGAGTGTACTCTGAGTATATTTTAATCTCTTCCAGAATCTACAGAGGAGCTCACGTCACATCACAGTGGAAAGACGACTCAAAGGTTCCTCTTTAATCTAAGCTCCATCCCAGGAGAGGAGTTTGTCACCTCAGCAGAGCTGAGGATTTACAGGGAGCAGGTGATGACGAACAGTAGCGGCAACAGCAGTGCAGGGTACCATCGCATTAATATCCATGAGATCATCAAGCCTGCACTTCCTTTTAAAGAGCCCATCACAAGACTTCTAGACACCAGACTAGTTCAGCACGGCCTGAGCAAGTGGGAGAGCTTTGATGTGAGTCCCGCTGTCTTGCGGTGGACCAAGGAGGGTCACGCCAACCATGGCTTTGTGGTGGAGGTGGTTCACCCAGGCGACGCAGAAGGAGACTACAAGAGCCATGTCAGAGTCAGCAGGTCGCTGCATGACAGCACAGACTCGTGGCCGCAGATGAGGCCGCTGCTGGTGACATTCAGCCACGATGGCAAAGGACACGTGCTCCACTCTCGGGAAAAACGGCAAGCACGAGCCAACAAGCCAAAGAAGAAACACAAAGCCAACTGCAGGAGGCACTCGCTCTATGTGGACTTTAGCGACGTAGGCTGGAATGACTGGATAGTGGCTCCACCAGGCTACCATGCCTTTTACTGCCAGGGAGAGTGTCCTTTCCCTCTGGCAGACCATCTAAACTCCACTAACCATGCCATTGTACAGACACTGGTCAACTCAGTGAATAGTAACATTCCCAAGGCATGCTGTGTGCCCACAGACCTGAGCCCCATTTCCCTGCTCTATTTAGACGAGTATGAACGAGTGATCCTGAAAAACTACCAGGACATGGTGGTGGAAGGCTGTGGGTGCCGCTGAAGCACACAGACACTACAACACACTTTTTGCAAAGACACTTTGTTTCCTAATACTACCCTTTATTTATGCTAAGTAAGTTTTTTAAGGATAAAAACACATATTTTGGAAAAAATATATATATAAATCTATATTTATGTCCACTAATGGGAAAATAAATATTTTAATTGGAGTTCAACTAATGTATTTTATGATGTACATTTCAATTAGTTTAACGTCGATTTACACACATGAAGTATACTGATCAGATTTTGTATTTATTTCTATTGTAACCACTTTTAGTGAATAGGTTATAACTATTTATGTGTAATCAGGAAGACAAGAAAGATAGATTTGTAAAAATGTTGAAACACCTTAGATGGATTTATGTGTCTCCTTCAATTTCTAGACTGAAAAGCAAGATTTGGGCTATTTTGTGCAGAGCTGCTAAAGCCCGGAAGTGTTATAAAATGTGTTGCAATTTCAGTTCCATCCACACTATAGGGTCAAACGGAGTACAGAATATATTCAATCAAAACAAGAGCATTGGTCCTTTCTTAAGTAATAAGCATTGGTGAATGTGAATGCACTTATCTAGAAGCAATGTGACAGGTAGTTGACACTGAATCCTCAGGAACTTTGTTGGTATGCGTGAGATTCACACTATGAGTCTATGAAATCTACCTACAATATAGCCTTAAACACAACTGCTAACTATGTTCTTTTTGTCCCGATGCTTTGGTTCCTTAAAGGTTATTTCATTACCCTTATAACACCGTGTCAAGTCTCCTTAACTGAATATGTCTTGTTGCCGAGATGGCATAATAATTATTCTAATGCCCTTACACTGTCAATAACTCTGTTATACAAAAGGGGATGCTGTTGAAGAAGTCAGCTTCTTTGTCATTTACATGTCCAAAAAGAGTACATAATGCAACTCCATGCTGCTAGACAAATATTATGCTATAACAATTAACTCTCTGTTTTGTCTCTCATTTGGGGTTTTAAATGTTTATAAAATCGGCCAAACCTCTTAATGTTCACTTACTTGAACTCAAATGTCAAAGATGTATGCGGAAAGAAATAAACAATTCTTGTCTAGGAGTCTTTAACAAGATTTATTGGTGTTCAACACCAGTAAGGGTCGATAAAGCTATTCTGGAACATTTTTCTTATTGTTAACCTGCATTTAGCTCTGATCTCCACCTACTTTGCATTAATTGGGCAATGTAAATTCATGACCTGGGGTATGGAATGACTGTTGCCCTCCACACTGAATAAAATAACCAATGTGAAAGGTAACAGAACAAAAGCTTTATAAGCTTACAGCTAGGTTAAATGTCAGAGGGATTACAGCTCCACTTCTCTGTGGATCATAAAATGAGGTCTGTGGGAAGTCCTCTTTTTATCTCTTTTACGGCTTTTGTTAAAATGGAACATGCTCCGCTTGGTTGATAAAATGTCTTGACATATGAGTGTTTGAAAAAAAAAGAAAAAGATGTCCAAAGTTCATTAGACGGTCAGTAACTATGTGGTTTCAGACAGTTCCACTATGTCTTAAACACTCTTTTTCTTTCAGAGTAAGAGTGTATGGTTTACCGATGTGAGAAACTGATACACCGTACCTGTCAAGGTGAATTCGTAGTGTAGTGCATCGGACATCCTCACTAAACTATCGATGTGTCAAAGTGATGTGATTACTTTATCAATCCAGATCTGCTGTAAAGTATTTGATATTTCTCTTTGCATGGTTGTCGTGATGCCCATAATTTCTGTGCGATCCAGAGATAAGGTGAAGTCTTCCGGCCATGTTTAACGTTTGAGATAAGAGCACAAGAACTTCCGAGCTACTGCTCCAAAAAGCATCTGACAATCATCTGATCTAATGGCATAACAGATAATCTCCAGCTTTGTTTGGTTCTAGGACAAAATTTAATAAAAACTTTCTGCTTCTCATGCAATGATATTGCATTGACTAGCTTTATAGAATAAAAAAAAAGGTTCCCATAAATTGTTAATGCTTGCTCATTTCTCTGCTTGGCCTACGGACTATTGGGTTTTCATTAAAAACCTCATTGTTTCCTTAACAATTTGTAAAAAAAAAAAAAATAAATATATATATATATATATATGTGTGTGTGAAATATCTGGCTCATTCAGGACTGCACATGTGCTACACTGGCTTTGCTCGAGCTCCAGCAGGGCTTGATTTCGGGCAAAGGAGTTTGATGGAGGGAATTTGTCCTGAAGCCTCTCATTTAGCTCATAACCATGAACCAGGATATCATCTGGACTGCATTTGCACTATAGGGGCCTGACCACAGCGCAAGGAAATCATAGACCCAAAATTGCTGCGCTGCAGAGTCGGTGGCCAAACGCTGGTATTTTTATTTACTTCAGGAGGCAACAAGTTAATTTATACGCATGCAAACGTTTAACTCCGAATACAGCTCACAAAAGCAGCAGCAGAAAATGTGTTCTTGCCTGTGAGGGCATTTGGGTCTTGCTAGTTTAATTGTTTGTTTTCATTGCTTAAGTGTATAAACTGTGCATGAGCCAGTGAGTGTGGAAACTCCTCTCTCATGCTACATTACAGCCACTTGCAATAGCCTTTTGCCTTACTTCACTGAAGCAAAGCACAGACTTAGGCACAGCTGCGCTTTAAGTAGGAAAGATAGTCATTTCAGTTTTATTGGCCATATAAATGTTATAGATCTGTTACGCTATTCAATAATTAATCCTGTTGTGCGCTTACAAAAGCAAACATCCTATGAGTGTTTATTATAAAGGTAAGAATGGATTCCAAAAATTTAATATTATAGCCTTCGGATGTGACAGTCAAAGCCCGTGAATGAACAGGATGAGCCATTCTGCATCTTAAACAATTTTTGCCAGTCATTCACAATCATTTTGTACTGTGCAACTTCTTTTTTTAGAGGAAGCTTTCAATGGTCCTTGTTTACATTCCAGTGGTTGCAGCAAGGTTGTTGGTTTGCTAAGCAGCGTCTCCAGGTGCAGAGAGATTGCCGAGGTAATTACAAAGGAAATTCCCTGACCACAGTGACAGTACCTCTATGACGAGCTCTTACTGTGTCATTTACCTATTCTCCCACATAAGCCCTCAAATACCATCCTTCACATGAGTCAAAGCCTCTTGTGAAGATGAGTGTTTGCTCGCTGAACACGCCCTAGAACTGGGTTACTGGAAGCAACATTTCTGCAGATTGAGGTGAGTAATGATAGGATTCTCTAAATGAATTTGAAAAAAGGCAATAAAAACATCCAAAAGAAAATCACAGATATATTGTATATAAGCAAATTAACCACCAAGAATTTGAAGATTTCACTACATGGTCATATGTGAGAGGGTTGAATATGTTCTTTGGCATAAAAAGAGAACCAGTGACAAAAAGATAAAGAAGAGAATAAAATGATTGTATTTATTCCTGGTTCAAGAAACATATTAGGAAATCCATATATACTATAGTGTAAATGTTAGATTTAGGCTGAGACATAAATACTTAAGATTCATTGCTGCATGCAAAACTTTGCATGTACATAGCCTGTGATGCTGCTGTCTCTTTCCATCCTGTCCTCTTAGACTACTTCAATGCTTTAAATTACAACGTTTTTTATCTTAGGGATCACATTTCATTACAGTATGTTGCAATAAATTTACCAAAGTCTTCAGCATCTGTAATATATTGTTCACAAAATAACAGATTATTTCACTCGTTACCCTGAAATATAGTACCTGTCATTAAAATCAGACCTTTATTGTATAGCATGCTGCATACAATGCCTGGGGAAAACAACAATTTGTGAAATGAAAGTGAACAGAATTCATCACCATGGTAACATATTGCAAGGGGGAAAAAATACTGCATGCGTCCTTTTTCTGTCCTTTGACTACTTCACCTTTTTAAGTAAACTGTCACATCTCCTATATCATTTATTCCAGTAGAAACAAATGATGTCACTAGGCAGCCATGGGAACACTGAAGACAGTGACTTTGTGATGATTGCAAAAAAAAAAAAAAAAAAGACAGGGAAAAAAAGTTCAGACAAAGCCTTTGCCTGCCACCAAGAACGTTCCTGCCCCCAGAGCTCCAACAGCGTAGGCCTCGGCACAAGGCTAGCAACAGGAGTTCTTCAACAAAACATTCTCCTCAGGCTCAGCTGCATCTGCACATGATGCTACAGAGCTGTAATTTCATGTGCCGCTGGCTGTATCCGTGAAGATTTATTTTGTGTAAATACATGCTTTACTTCCTCCAGATCCCACCAGCAGATGGCAACCATTAGTCCATCTCACTTTAAACAAAATACGGGCTGATATAAATACTTTGCTGACCACTTCAACGTGTGTGATCAGACTTCTGTCTGCAGGCCATTGCTCCAATTGAATAAGAAGCAAGTACTGCATGTAGGGAGTGGCTGAAAATAGCTTAAAGTGTAGCCTAGCTAAGCTCTTTGCATGCTATGGCTGATGTGCTACAGGGATTTCCTTGTGTCAAAAGGGTATACAGTTAGGAAGTGTGGAGATTTCCTTTTTACAGTGCTTTTTTATTTTTTCATTTTCTGTCTGGTTAATTAAATGTTTGTCTGAGTAAAAATGTTTATTTTTGTTTTTTTGTCTCATATTTTATGGGCAAAAACCAATAATAGACATTTTTTTGCTCCAAAATGTCATTTAAGCATTTTTATTTTTTTGGAAGTGCAGGGGAGAAATGAAAAATTAGGCTATGACGCAATAAAACAAAGCATGTTGTGAAGCTTAAGCATATTTGATATAGGCTTACACAGCTATAGCTGAATATACAGATGTGATATTATGCCTATCCCTAACTATTGTCGGCCAGTCCTTTTGGTGGAGATAAGCAGAATAGCCAGGTGTTTTTGACAAAATCAAAACTACGCCACCATTGAAAACCAACCCGGTTCCAAAAAACCATATCTGGTGCAATTACCGCCTTGACCTCAAAGTCACTAGTAAATACATTGTAATATAACACATAAAAAGGACCAAATTCAGCAAGTTAAAAGTAACTCAAAAGTAGCTCAGACACAGTAACCTTAGAGACAAGAGGGTGTTTCAAACACAAACTGTCATTTAATTATGGTGCACAGAAGATGTGAGAGAATGACTCAAAACAGACTCACTGATATTATATTTTGTTATTTTGGTCCTTTAATCATGGAGATAGGGCCGATTAGGTGTGCCTTTTTTCCCAGTTGAATAATTTTTTTTCTTTTTAGAAATTCTGACAATTTTCAATAATTATATTTCAGACACCCTGAAAAAACACTAATATTAAAGATGACAAAATAATTGTCATCAGACATTCATTTTTGACATCATCAGTGAAAGCTGTGGTTCTCAAACTGCCCCTAAAACAAACTGCCCGTATTTAGTATGGCCCTGAGGATGGTTTGAGAATTTGCCATTAAGAGATCAAGCTCATATATATAAGCTTTATTTAGCTTCCTCTTAATTATCTTTCCATGACAGAATAGTATTAAATACTGTAAAATAATGTGATAAAAATATTATTGATATTAAAGTCATTATGCGTATATAAACAGCATCATACTTTTTATCTATATTAAAACAATCAATTAAATGAAAACATAAAAAAAAAATTGGAAACAAACATTCAAATGAAGCTAATAGTCCAATTAAATGGATTTCTAAGCTGGAACGACACACACTATACACTCACCATCGGAGTGAGCAGCAACCATAGACACTTTATAACCATGCACATTTTATATCAATCAGAAATAACACTAACATGCAAAACATTCAGCAGAATACTGGATTGGTTCTCCTTGTGCCACCTGACCAGGTCTGGCCACTCAGGGCACGACTCTACACAATTGTGATTGTGCTGTGGGGTCTGTCAAGGGGACGTTAGCAGCAGATCCTTTGGGTGTCGTGGGTTGAGGAGTGATGCCTATGAGCATTAACTTTCTGCAGAAATTTGTGTTGCATCTGTGGGATTGGACTAGGCAGTTCTGGGGGACCATGACCCTGTCACCAGTTTACTAGTATATAGTGTCATTAAATTCACATGTCTGTGGTGGCAGTGTTGTGGCTAACCAGTGTATGTCTTTTATACATATAAACATAAAAAAATTGGAAATTGTACAAAGCCATTGGAATGATCAATATCTGCTTCAGATATGTTTATAAAGTACAATACAGTAGTACAATACAATAAAGAGAATACTACATCAAAATGAAACTAAAATTAACTTAGCACCAAATAGCACCAATTAGCACCAAATGCTAACCAAGCTTAAATGTTTTATCATTTAACATTATCATATCACAATGTTTCTTTATTGACAATGGCTCATGATCATAAATTGTATTGGTTAGAGTTGACATTTATTATCATATAACCTCAAACTCAAGAGGCGATCACACTTGGCTTATGCACCAAGCTACTATCTAGTTAATTAGAAATTATCACCATCTGAGTGGTTGTGCCCAGTGTTGGCATTAAGCAGTGTTACCAGGTTTCAGAAAACAAATACCTTTTAGCCCAACAATCATCTCAAAAACCACACAAAAGATTTGAAAATTTCCACACTTCATGCTTCAGAAAAGGCAGACATTTTTTTAGTTTATGCATCCCATAATCCCAATTTCCTTCCTGAAATCTTTACAATATTTTAAATTGGCTTTTGTACTTTTTATCTTTTATACCTTGAACAAAGGTGCAGGCTCTTTATTGGTACATTAAATATGAAGGCAGCAGCAAGGGGACGTCTTTTTCTTACAAAGCCCCTGGTTATAGAGCAAATGGTTATATGTTTGGATGCGGTCAACTCCCACTCTCAAATGTTCACTCAGGTTTGTTGATGGTGGAGTAGCTGGCTACTTTATGTCCTAAAGTGCCCTCTTGTCTGTTAACTCTCCCACTTAGTTATGCTGCCCATGCACGCATGCTGCACCCAATGTACATCATACTAAATCATTACAAGAGAACACCTAATAACCTGTGTTAATCCCTGCCGTCTGTTGAGCTACCCATCTTTCTCCTGTGATACCTAAATCATTCTGCCATCCAAAACTTGCATGATCCAGCCAACCACACTCCTGCCTGGGTCTTCGTTTACCTGAAAATCATTCACCACTGCTGAAGATGGCCCTGCATGGATAACATATAGATGACCATGGGTTAACTATGGATATTGCACCAAACACCCTTAAAATTCCTATAAATATGCCTTCCTGGATAGTATAATGACAGCAATTGCTAAAAAAGGGTTATATTCTTATCTCCACCACTTCAATTTATTTGTACAATGACAAGATTATAAGATCATTAAAATTATCTAAAGTAAGAGCATCATATACTTTAGTTAATTATAACAATCTTAGAACTCAACAAGCCAGATAAGTAAGGTCTACCCTTTAATGCAAAGTTCATTCCTATTGTTGCTTCAAGGAGTTTTTCCTTGCTGCTTTTGGCTCTGGCTTGGTCATTATCGATACACTTAAATCTTCTATCCAGATTTTTGTAAACCTGCTTCGTGACAATATATATTGTTAAACGTACTGTATAAATAAAATTTAATTTAATTAAAATGAAATGGTCTTTGACCATTAGAGTCTACTTTTTTATTCTAACATATTAATTGTTTACTTTATACAGGGTGATTTTAATTAATTATTACAGGTTCTCTGTGACTCTTGTCCTGATCTACAGCCACTGGCTGCTTTGAAAAGGCTTTATTATTAGCCAGTGGTGGCAGGGATGTCAGGCTCTCAGCTGTGCGTTCTGCAACAGTGTGAGACTCACAGCTGGAGGTGGCTCTGGGAAGAATGTTAGCACGGTCCACCCTCTTTTTGTGCCCTATTACACTAAGTCCAGAGGCACACCAAGGGAGTGCACAGGATCAGTTTCCTTATTGCTGTTACACACCTTTCAACAGCTACCCACTCCTTCCTCTACTGGGAACAAAACAGAAGTGCGTGAAGATGAAAAAATACTATTATGTGTTTAAGAGCTACTGAAGCATTTATTTGGGTTTTAAGTATAAAACACACATGCTGAATAGGTCAGTAGAAAGTAGGTACAGTACAGTATAAAATGATCATGTTACTGTAATACAGTGGCAACTAGATTGCTCATATGGCTGATTGTTTTTTCTTTCAGTACAAGAAATATATGCAAAGTTTACCTATTTATGTCAAGAGTTTTTATACCTATTATTTTTAAAAATCCGTTGACAGGATAGCTGTTTATGTTAGCTAGGTCTCTGGAGCTAATTGAATTGTAACCTTATAATACTGCACATTCTCGATCAGGAGCATGTCACTTCATTACACTCATTTTGTTTAATCTTGGGGGAAAAAACGTTTGGAGTCAGTCAATCTTTTTGTCCTTAGCTAAGGAAGTCGTAATAATTCTAAATGCTTTAGGTTTCTTTTCTCTGGGGCGTTTTAACAGCACACTTGAGTGACTTATGGAGAGTCCATCTGGGCCCACTGTTTTATTAGCTTTTACTTGGCTCATTTAATTACATCAGCCTGATGAGACAACCTTGGCTACGGGAATCAGAGAGGTCTGTTTAGTATTTAGTATTTGCATTGCTAGTTACATTACTAGATAATAAATTATATATTTTGTAATTAGGTGAAATTCACATGCCTGTCATTTTGTAAACCTACATGTTTAAAGGCATGACTAATAAGAAATTTTTGTCACACAGTGAAATAAATAATTGGGCATTTAATGTAATCAGAACGCTGTGTTCTACCATGTTTTCCACAGACAAGTGAAGCACATCACATCCCGAGCTGAATATTAGTAGAATGTTTTTTTGTGTTTCCAAATGTTTGTCTGAACAGTAACACTCTAGCTATATTTAAGTATTTAATGTTTTCAATTGATTCTGCTAAAACGCATTTATATGCATAAAAAGCAGAGCTAATCAGAGACACAATAACCCAGTCCATGTACAAATTCAAAGAATAAGTCCCATTATAATTTTGCTTGCATTTTAAAGGAATCCGTTCTCAAAGTCAATAAGAATTCTGTTCCTTACAGAGCTATACACTGAACATTCACATCCTTTTATACGTGTAGGAACAGAAACAGTGTGTTATTACCACATAAATGTAATACTGCAAGGGAAAATGCCCTTTTGCCTGGTAGGTTTTCAGAACCAGACCACAAGAAAATTCATGGTTTTACAGGTTTAAGAATAAGCTGATTTATTACGCTGAAAGGATTTTTATATCAGCTGAACAAATCCAATCAGTAAGCGTTAGGTCCACTTCATTCTTGAGATCTGGAGCCCACTGAGAACTTTGTGTTAGATTGAAAAGTGTTAAGGCTGACGCACAATGCTTTCGTCATGCTTGATTCAATTTCTAAACTGATTCTGCCAAGGACCTGATTATTAATTAAAGGTTAATTAGGTTTGGATTCAGATCTGGGATTGCTCCAAATAAATCAATTAAGCAATGTCATACAAGACAGAGTGCTGTTGTACTGAATATCAGCATGGCTGTGATGCAGTCGTGGGCACAAGGAAGCAGCTTGAATGATGAACATATCAAAACCATGATGATATCCAGCACAACAGCTTGACCTCAAGAATGATATTACTTTTGTCCAACAGTTATACAAACACAATTTATTATCAAGATCATACTTTTTTTGTTTATTTAACCAGTTATTTTGGTCCACTGACGTACTTTTTATGCTTCTGCACCTGGTGGAACTAACCAACTGCAACTGGCAGAGCTGCAACAGACAGTTGGTGTAATTAATATTGGTGAAATTAGTTTTTAATTATTACTGATATTATGTAACCAAAAGGTTAGGAGAATAAACCATGGATATGAATAGTTTATATTTCCACTTATTCAGCTTTGGAATATCAGCTAACTTCTGGGTTTCCAGGGTTTGAACCCCCAACTGGCATTACATGGAAAGCTAGTGCGCTATGTAGGGTGTGAGTAGTGCCTTTTGATCAAGGGTTACTAAGGAATTTGGGATTCAGCCTTTTGTTAGATGTTAGTTTGCATTAGCTAAGTTTGTAGTTTGCATTAGCTATAAACAGAAGAAACAAAGATGGTTTGTTCGGCAGTTTGGAACAACTTTTAAGTCATTACTAAAGAGTCAAAGTGTTGTTTAAGATGACATAGCGTTATCAGATGTATTTTCTTGTTCATCCCTGACTGGTTTTGAATGTAGGTTTTGGCATGGAGCTGCTCTCTCCTCGTTCCAGTATTGCGTGGTGATACATTACATATAGTTAAACACCCCAGTGATGTTATGCTCTCTTATCAGCCTTTAAGGAATGAGATTACTCAGTCAGAACTAACTGATGTGTAACTCAATCTAGGTTTAGAACATTATTAAAACATAAGAGTTTTCTAAAATCATAAAGAAAACACAACAAAGTCCTCAGTGTGTTTTAAGCCTTTAGTTAAGACTTAAGAAATTAACTATTACAGTTAACTGAGATATTTGCTGACAGTTGCAAACTACTCATATCCATGAGAATCATATAATCACTAGAATATTCAGAAGAGCTAATTTTGGACCGCGCATGTGTGTTTGTGTATAAATGTTGCATTTCCTACTTGCTGTAGCTTAGTAGTGATGATGTGGTTGCTTTTTCCATCAAAGAGAGAGATGGAAAGAAAGAAAGTGAGTCAAATAAGAGAAGATTATATGTCTTTGTAGTCAATGCATGACATAACCTTTTTAATTTAGAATATACCAAGGTCATAGGCTTCCTATAATAACTTGGAAGTAACCAAAGACAAACAGAAACCTTTAATCTGACTTTCAAAAATAGGGCGCGGGCTGATCAGTCACCTTGCCAAGTGGGCACAGTTTCTGGGTCCGCACGGTCGTATGCTAAACACGCTTGGCCACATGAAAGCAGGGCCAATGTGGGCTTCTGCAGCACAATGAGGGATCTGCAGCATGCACGTCTGAAACGCCTTTAATAGAGGCAGCGTGTGTGAGCCTGTCCCCACATGTCCCTGCTCCACACGACCACACTCACCACCACATCATTCTGCAGAGCCTACACAAGTACTGAACGCAGCACAGAAAATGTTCAGTGCTGACTGGACACAAGGCAAATGTCAGTCATTGAATGAAAAGATTGCTCCGTGATAATGCCATGTGAGTCTAGGCCAAAAAAGAAGCTGATTTCTAAGAAAAACAAGAGTGGATATTGGAACATCACTTAAAACACTTCATGATAAATTCATATTAATCTATATAAATTTTGTTTGGATCTTAGTCAGAACTCACTCTTTCAATGATATCTTTACCTTTCATATATTACTGGACCAGAAATCTGTCTGTATGTCTTTATGTCTGTCCAGGTGAATTTGCCACAGCATCATGCAAAACTGGCTGGACAGATTTTAATGAAACTTTGCCAGTTACAGCATCCAGAGCTTTTTTGGATGAATATATTGTTATTTTCCTCAAGGTGGGCGTGGCTAAATGCATCACCCAATAGAGACAATCAATATTTATATATAAGAAATAAGAAATGTATTATTTGACAAATTACAGAGGTATGAAAGGAATAAAACACTGAGACATTCTGTTATAAAACTTTGCATATTATATACAGAGTGACTCGCAATTCAGTGTTTCGTTATACATAGTCACTTACATATTTCTCTATATGCACGTAAGAGAACAATTCACTCACTCATTCTCTGTACCGCTTATCATGTACGTTGGGAACTTACAGCCTATCCAAGTACTCGAGACACTAGACAGGACACACGCTGTACAGGATCCATTGCAGGGCACAAAAGCACATAAACACTCACACACTCACTCACTCACACACTCACACACTGTGGGCAATTGGGAAACACCAATTAGATTTCTCTACACGGCTTTGGACTGTGGGAGGAAACCAGAGTACCCGAAGAAAACCCACAAAGCACAGGGGAGAAAAAAACATATCCCATGCGGACAGGCCCGAGGACTACACACCTGGAGGTGAGGGGCCACAGTGTTAAAGACTGTGCCACAGGGAACAAATCAGTATTCAGTAACATGTGCTTTCATGTGCATTAATTCTATTTAAACTGGATTTTTTTACGTCCTGCATTAAGCACAAATGTAGTCAGAACAACATATATAAGAGGCTTGTTGAAGTAAATGTTAAACCTGGACATCCTGGGAAAGTGTTTAAATGCACAACTATAGGTACCAAACGTTTATACTGAAATTGGAAATAGATTTACATCATCCTACACTTCAGCACTTAATTTTTAAAACTGTCCGTAAGACAAAGACTCCAGTCATTCCCCTCAGCATATGTACAAATCTTCTGTAAATGATTTCTCCTGCCAAGAACCAGTATGTTCAGTTTGTGCTTCATCATGAGTAACTTATGATGTCATTTTTTGTGTGTTTTTTGTGTTTCTCTTACTTAGTTTTAAGAGTATGTCATTTCCTATTTGCCTCAGATTCACCGTAAGATTTTCCAAAACTCTCATTTTGCCTAACTGCATCCAGGCCTTCAAGATGTCGACTCCTCAGTCAGTCTTTTAATTCTTTCACAAGACATGCAGTGTGAGATATGATAGGCTTCCCTCAGCCTATCCAAGGGGAAAACCATTCAGCTTAATGACTGGAAAAATACACAGGAGAAGTAGAAAGGTGTTTAAACCTGTGTGTATCCACTATATCAACAGCTACTTCAGGAGGTTTGTGGTAAGTCAGTCACACTCAGCTTTCTGTAGGTCGAAGGAAGTGAGGTGATTTTTAAACTGACACCAAAGGATGTGTTCAAAAGATGTGGCAGTTCCTTCGGGTTAAGGTTATGGAGACGTATGTTGGATAAATAGAAGGTCCGAAATACACCACAGAACCATTCCTATTGCTACATATACAGTATAAGAAAGGTTTTGTCTGTATATTGGTCAGAACTTGCTCTTTCAATGATATCTTTAACTTTCATACATTGGAGGACATCTCTGAAAAATGTCTTTCTCTCTGTGTATACCTTTCTATCTCTGTATATCATCTGTCTGTCTGTTCAGTAGATTTTGTCACAGCATCATGCAGAACTGGCTGAACAGAAATGAATAAATGAAAAATCCTTCAATATTTGCCTAAAGTTAAACCTGCACCATTAATGAAATCAAAATGGTAAGTAAGAGGGATGTTATAAGCAGTTTTGTGGCAGATTATGTCATAGCATCTAGCACTTTTTTTTGAACAAATATAGCACTTTTCCCCCCTAACCCTAACCCCAACTCTGTTCTCAACCGAACATCAACACGATATAGACATATATAGAGTATGCAGAAGACAGAGAAATGACATAATCCTCCAAACACAAATAAAAACCGCGACTTACTATTTAAAAAATGGTACCTACAAAAACTGAAACTTGCACCATAACTTAAACCAAAATGTTGAGTAGAAGGGAAGTTATGAACAGTTATAAGCCAGTTACTGATCAGCGTATTTTTAGCATTAACTATATATAGATATACACTGTATATTTATCATATGTCATATGAGAATGCTAACTGCATGTGTATTGGAGTCAAGTTTTCCATCAATAATCCACTTTTACTTTGTTTATATTTAAAGAACTGTCATTTTTGTGACTGCACAGTATGTATAAAGCGTTATGTTGCTTGTTGTTATAAGTTAAGATATCAAGCTTAATTAAAGTGATTGCTTTCTACCCTAGTTAATTATTTTTAATGAGTGTCCTTTCAAGAGTTGATCAGTGTTCTAGACACTTGTGAAACCACACAGGCGCACAGGCAAATCTTTGTCTGTCCTCAGTGCTTTCCTAAGCGTAGTTAATTTGGTCCAAAGCCCTTCTAAAATGTTTATGTTCACACTGGAGGGGACAATGTGTCAGCGTGGCCCTCTGACCTCCCACTTCCTAACACACATTACCCTGTGAGAACTTGCATGCTGGACTCGCAATTAGTCCACAGGTCAACGCTTGGAGCGGGCCAGGATTTCTCTTCACGAATGTACAATTTCTAAACATCCTGTTAACAAACTGATCGTGGTGATAGCAACGGACGAGACAGCAAACATACACAAGCCCTCTTAACGGAGTGTTTGCACAAGGAATAGGATAGAAAAAGAGAAGCGTAGAGTGGGATTTAATGTCATTCTAAAAATATTTACAAATCAATGACTGAAATAAATATCAAAGCTAAAATTGTATCTTTTTTTTTTTTTACAGTACTTTTTGAGCTAAGTTGCATTTTTATTCTTCTTTCTTCTTCAGCCTGAAGAGCATAAGGACACACTACACTACACAACACAAAGGCTATGCGGAGGAAAATACCAGATTAACTCAATCTCTAGGATAAACTGTGTGAACGCTTTACAGTTTTGTTCCAAGCGCCAGTTGTAAACCCTCTTATCTCTCTGTCCAATCAGGAATAAAAGTGTTTGAAGTACATATGTGAAAACCTATCACAGTCAATCACAAAAAAGGTCATTCCTCATGAAAAGACTATAAAAGTCCTGTTTTCACAACCTGTAACACATTTAAGATACCGGGGTCGAAGTGACTATTTTCAAACGCAAATTGTCCTGAGATCTGGAAACTATTTGCACTTAATAAAGCATGAAAAGCACCTGCATCGTGTTTTTTTTTTTTTTTTTTTAAGGAAAAAGATGTTTCTTTTAATCAAAGACATAAGGCAGGATAGGAGTTCTATACATTGATAAGGGCTTTGATTTAGACTTAAGCTGTGGGTGGTTGAATGACGGAGCTTACAGACCAAAATTGCACGTTGAAAGATACACACACATGTACACGTTTGTCTTACTCTTCCTGTGAGGATGTTCCACTGCCATAATAATTAATACAGCTAAGTAATGCTATGCCTACACCTAAACCTAACCATAACCCCGGTAACCAAAAGGAAATATTTTGCCTTTTATAGTTTTTAATTAAAAAAATTAATTGTTTTAGTATTGAAAAAAAAATCCTCATGCGGCCTTAAGTGCCCTCCAACCCCCACTACAACACACACACATTCACAAACACGCGTGAGATTTATCCGGATATTCCGTTACTTTAAGAGCCTTGCTGTGCTGGATTTGATCTCAAACTCAAACACACAAGCATATACACTTTAAATTTAATCATAGGGCCCATGCGCTGACTTTGAAACAGCTTCAAATGAAACTGGCTTCAAATCCTTCTAGACATATACAAAATAATGGAAACACCACACAGTATATCAGGATTAAAGAGCCGAACTGCCTTTGGTCTTCAGAGAAGCTTTAGGGCTGCTTTAAACATGGGTACTCACATTTTGAACAACTGCTAGCATATAGCGAACAGTTCATCAAATAAATAGACACAGGATCATGTTTGCAGCTTAAGGCTCAGTGACACAGCAGGCAGCAATGATGCATCACAGCTCGATCATGAGTGTGGGTTACTGGGATGAACTGCCATCATATTCATGGCGTATTACTGCACCATGCTTTAGTGTTCTTTAGTGACTAGGGAAAAAAAATTAAATAGTGAATAAATTAATGAACATTTGGGATTAACATAAATGATAGTTTAGCATAGTTAAGCAATTCATTGGACAGGAATGTGTTTATTAGCTGGCTTTCACACAAATGCCCATGTATAACTCTTGGATGGATGGATGGATGGATGGATGGATGGATGGGTGGATGGATGGATGGGTAGATAATACTGTATATTAGATATATTAATATCTGAATGTTATAACTGAAAATATCCAGCTGTTCTTTACTTGTCACAGCTGTAATTTTCTCTAATTGTAAATTTCCTCTAATTTCTTTGTTTATTTTGCATAAATTGCACCAAAGCACAAAAAAACTTTTCCTCATATTAAATATTTACAATCAATTAAACTTATTGGAATAATCGTGTTTAAAATCCCAAACATGTGAAACAGTTAATAAAAATATTTTGTTAATATTTGTTATCTAAACAATACAGATTTATTGAAATTGTTCAGTAAAGCTCAGCATAAGTACAGTTTAAAAGGGGAGGTGGGGAAGACTTGCATGCCTTCCTGCATGACAACAGACCGAGGGCACGGGGATTGTGTGAGGAGTCAAAGTGGAGCATGACAGCGGAACAGAGGAGTCGATATTTAATCAACCCCATGCCAGGGCTGCTTTTGAATATTTGATGGTGCTTTTCTTCGATGATTACCTTCCCATTACGGTATCTTGTCAACGGCTGAAGGGAGAGGTTTGAGTTGCTATTGTCCAGGATCAGCATGGCGTCAGTGTCCTCTGGAGCTCGCCTTTATTGTCAAGCTTTCAGCAGACTGCTTCCCTGTTGCCCCAACTTATTCTCTCAGCCTCACACGACCTGGGTTCTCTGACTTTATCACACCTGCCACTCATAGTATCAGTGCAAGAAAGGTCCAGAACAAGCCAAGTAAATGGGATGGAAAGAGAAAGTGATAAAGAGAAACGCAAACTAAGAGAGAGAAAGCGAAGCCTCTCACCACACACACACTGAGCCCACAGTTTGATTTACTGCTCACCATGAGCAAAATGGATTAAGGGACACTGGGTTGCATAGTTAGAGAAAAGGAACTTGGCACTACACATGCTATGCCACTATGGTGTCAATTATTGTTTTTTTTTCTTTATGGACATTACATATTACATGCTGCGTAATATAAATAAAATGTTTCGGTTTATCATGTATAGTGAAACCATCAGAACCATTTTTGCAAAGGAAATTTTGTACTGTAATTGTGATTTGAGAAGCCATTTGTGAAGTTACAGAAAGAACACAGATAAAAAAATTAACTTGCATTATATTTTATAAGGAATAAGCTCTTCCTTTCTATCAACAAAAAAACTGAAACTTTAATTAACTCTAAATTTTATTGTGTTATTGTATTGTTCCTTTTCTAGTACATGTAAGTCTTGTGCATAGCATTTATTTACTTCTCTAAGACAGTAGCATTATATTTAGACAAAAACAAGATTTAACAATTGACAAACTATTTTCATTTTCACAAGTGTTTTTTTTTTTCCATTTATTTTAGAAACAGACAAACAGAAAATGAATATAAATTAATTATTTAATATATAATCATCTTGATATATAATTATGTTCAATATCTACAATATGCTCTTTTCCTCCATAAAATGCCCAAGTTAAATATACTGAGTGGTAATAATTCCAGTACAATTTTGTGCCAGTCCATCACAGTTGGTGGTTCACCAGTAATCCTATACAACGCAATGTTATTCCTTGAAGCAACGGTAAGTTTATTGTATAACATTTTCTTACTTGGAGATGTTACCGAAGAGTTTTAATTACCATTTTTGTGTTTGGAACCATATGTACATCAATTCAGTGCTTTAACTGATTTAGGTGAGCGCTTCCTGAGTTGGGTAAATTTCATCACTTTGTTGAGGTATACAGTAAGAAAAAGAAATGCCCTCTGTAACGTGACTGTTTAATATAAACATTTCCCTTCATGCCAACAATGTCCTGATCAAAGGCTGAGTGATGCAGATGATAAGATCTACTTGTGCAGGCCTCTTTGTGCCCCAGTCTGGGAGACAGAGCTGGGAGAGGGAGGAACCGAGGACACTGCCGACTGCCTGTAAAAGGAAATATCAACCACCGCTGATGTCTTTTCTGAGGAAGTACTTTTAGATGGTAATTATTGGCTGTGCCTCAGCCCTTCCTGTTTGATGAGCCACTGCACAAAATGACCCATACGAATAATTTCCTAGATGTAAACTGTTTATGTAAGTCCTGTATACTCGGGGGAGAAGGAATTTACAGAGATTTTTGGACTTGGATGCTGGACATTGTGTTTTAAGAGCAAATCAAGTGGCAGCTGGTGTTCAGAGGTAACTCTTTTTTTTTTTTTTTTTTTTTTTTTTTAATATATTTTTAATTCATTATTGGCATCTCCGAGGGAGGTCTGTGCAATCCTGCTAATTACATCACCCAAACTATAATAAATAATACACTGCCTGATTAAAACAGTCACCTTTCAGAAGGGTCAACTTATTGGCCCTCATTAAGCAAAGAAAATTAAAGGAGATTTGAAATGACTGGAATTGGGCTAAGAGCTGCCTGATTAATTATTAAGCTGGATGGACAGTACTAAACTGAACTTTGCTAAAAAAAATTAAAAAAAAAATGTGGTCAGAAAGACAATCATGTACGGTAATGACAAACAGTTGGGGAAGTTAAATCTTTAAAACAACTGACAATAAAAATCACAGTGTAAAGAGAACTCACAGCAATGGGATTAAACCGTTTTGTGGCCATAAGAAAGCCACTTGTTCGTGTTTGCTAAGGAGGATAAAGACTGAAATTTAGATTGGCCCTATACCAGAGTGATGGGTGCGTCAGGGTAAGAAGGGAAGCACATGCAAATCATCCATCATGCATAGTACACACTGTACAAGCCAGCGGAGGCAGTGTTATGATTTGGGGTTGCTTCAGTTGGTCAGGTCTAGACTCAGCAACATTATGTGACAATAAAATGAAGTCAGTTGATTATCTGAATATACAGAATGACCAGTTTGTCACATCTATGCTTTATTTCCTCTCCTGATGCCACAAGCACCTTCCAGGACTTTTGAATTGTGAGTGGTTCTGTGAATTTTTTTTTTTTTTAGTTATTAACAGATGACACATTTTATTTTTATGAATGTTCAACTTGTCACATCAATGAAACAATTTAGATATAGCAGCTGTAAACTTTTGTTCCCTCACCAGCTTCTCTTTGGCCTCTCTTTTGAAGTTTATTAGACAAATAAATGCAGCTTGTCAAATTACAGAGAATTAGCTTCTCCATCCCGAAGACTATCCTGGAAACATACACACAGGGGACTCCATTCATTATTAATATCCTTTAAAAAATCTACATGTAAAAATGTCTTTTAAGCTCTTACCTACTGTATCATACAAGTCCCTGTATAATTGATAATAATAGAATAATGCCATTAATAATGTATTTAAAATATCATCTAATACAAACCTGAACCACATAATACAAACCCTTTAATTGCGTCATGAGTCATGCTCTTATAAAAACGCTGAATTATTAATCCAACACCTTCTGACCAATCAGAATCGAGAACTACAGCAGTGCCGTGGTATAAATGTAGCTAGCCATCAACTAAAAGCATGTGTCCATTAGTAACACCAAAACAAGGTTTAATCTGTACTCAGTTAAGGAAAATTATCAATGTTTTTTTTTTTTTTTTATATGGGAAACACATAACATGCCATTAAGCATTTGCATCTGCTTCAGATGTAATCGTTTTGGCAAACTCCTAAATTGGCAGCATTGCAACTTCTGTGTTCAATGACATGGTGTTTCAATCTAGTCTCAAACGGTTAACGATGCTGCATGCTCTATAATTTAATCAGCTAAATCCAAACATAGCAGAATGCTTCCATCTTGAGTCTGAACAAAGAGAAGCAAACATAAAGCAGAGAATGGAAACAACACTAATCGCTAAGGCTATTAAAAGTTCTGTAAGAACACTGACAGAGGTGAATATGAAACGATACTTACCCATAAATCATCTCTACTGATTTGTGGGTAAGTATTCAAATACATCATGACAAATACTCCACAGCAATGAGAGCTGGCATTTGGGCTGCATTTTTGTGTGCCATCAGGTGTATGATGTATCCCCTTTCCTGTCGCAAAAGGGCAGACTGAAACCAGAGACACATGACCCCTGACACCCCCGAATATAACCATGACACCATTGTTCACATAATATTCACCTGTAACTTGCTACTGTCAGGAACAATGACAATTAGGCATTAGGAACGATTATATATATTGTTGTGCTTAGCTGTAATTTTCCCAGCTGAGCCTTGTGCCTGGTGCTGTGGTATTTATCTTTGATGCTTAAATATTTATGCATTGTTTTTGTTTTTTTACAATGAGTTCAAGCTGCAGCAACCAGGTGGATATTAACAATGGCAGGAATGTTAGTGAAGGAATATCTTAGCATGATATGAATTATGCTAAGTTATGTTCATAATCTAATTGACCTGCAGATGGACAGCTATGGTACATAATGTTAATAAGTCGCTTTTAAACAAAAAAATAATTTAATTTAAACAGTTTTGTTTCTTTTGTGTAGTTATGTTTTGAATTTGTTTGTGATACTCAGTGGTGGGAAGTAATGTGTTACATTTACTCCGTTACATTTACTTGAGTAACTTTTTGTACTTCAAACTTCAACCGGCACCCCTGGCATCATATACAAAGCATGTTTCGCTTGCAAAAGAACAGCTTCATAATGCAGTGTCTTCTCTGTCTGCCAAATCAGACAGACACTTCACCATATAAAAACTCAACTTCTAACCTGGGTAAACATGTTACGGTAAGTTTACAGTAGCTGTTTCAATGAATGTTGCAATGTTGGCATAAAGTATACAATTATTATAATGATACTATAATATACATACTTATAGATATAGATATATAGATAGATATAGATAGATATAATGTGCACTGTGTGTGTATAATTATTATAATTTCAAAAAAAAAAAAAATCAGACATAACGATTGAAACAGTTACTCAATACTTGAGTAGTCTTTTCACCAAATACTTTTTTACTCTTATTTGAGTAATATTTTGGATGACTACTTTTTACTTGAGTAAATTTTTGGCTACTCTACCCACCTTTGGTGATACTGTGGTTTGCCATCTTATTGTTTCTTGCTTAAAACATTTGACTTACAAGTAGATTTGTACCGAAACTATTACTTTCTAGTGTTTCATCCTGAAACCTTGTAATAAGTTCATTTATCTGTGTGAATAGTGAATTTTCCAACCTAGCACCAAGCTAATGCACCCACCCGTAGTCCTTCTGTACCTACTGCAATGGATAAAATGGGTACTACAGTTGAAATCCTTAAGTGACTCAGTGTACTTATGTAAAACAGATAAAGAACGTCACTGATGATGCATTGCTGAATTCAACTGAACAATCTTACTCACTCACTCACTCTCTATTCCACTCATCCTGTTCAGGGTCACAGGAAGCCTGCAGCCTATCCCAGGGGAGTAGGGGCACAAGGCGCGGTTCACACTGGACAGGCTGCCAAATCATCGCATGGCACACAAGCACACACTTACTCTCTCGCACACTACAGGGAATTAGAAAATGACAGTCAGTCTACTCTGCATGTTTTTGGATGCAAACTTCACATATACAGAGGTAAGGTGGGAATCGAACACTTGACCCTGGAGGAGCGAGGCCACAGTTCTAACCACGATAGCACCATGCTGCCCACTGAACAATTTCATTTTGGCAAAACTGTGGAGAGTGGATTTATAGAGCATTACAAAATATTACAAAAAGAACACTGACGTGACCAAAATACTTTTGACATAACATTTTGCCATTTATACCTTTTAACGCCATTATTTTTGAAGAAATGATGCACAAAATGTTCTCTATCTATTTGTAATATTTTTCTATCATTTGCAAAAAAATTTTTTAAATGTCATGGCAATATTTGGCTTTCAAATATTAATGCACATTTTACTTTTTTTCCCCCCCAGAAATCAACACAGGATCAAAAGTATACACACACACTTAAATTGTTAATTTTGTGGTTCTTAAAGTCATTTGCCATGCTCAAGGCCTTTCAACTTCCTGTTAGTGATCATGACCAATTATACTTGGTAACTTCTCTGTGCCAACACAAAAAGAGTTTGTTTGACAGCACTCATTGGATGGATACACTGTACTAGTCGTGGTTCGTGTGTGTAAATGCAATGTTCTCTTCTGCACCCTACCAAAAACAATACCGTTGTGCTCTAACGTTTTATTCTGAGGCTCAGACAACATTTGTAAAGACACCTGTGTTGCTGAGGAGGTGGACAGCTCTTCATCCTGGGCTGTGCCAGAGGGTGCTCCAAAATACTTTAGAAGTGCCCCGAATTTGCATTGAAATACAGCATTTTAGTCCAACACCCAAATACATTTGTTGCACAATTAAATAATTAAACGTTATTATGCACAGTAATGTAGGAGTTGTGGTCAAGAGTTCAAGTCCCATATTGGGCCTGTGTGCTTGGAGTTTGCATGTTCTCGTGCTGCGGCGGTTTCCTCTGGGTTTTCTCCCACAGTCCAAAGACATTCAAATTATGTTAACTGCAATTTACAATTTTAAAAAGTGAGAGTGTGAGAGTGTGTGTGTGTGTGTGTACCCTGTAGTGGACTATAGAGATGTATAGAGAATGAATGATTGAGTAATTATGCAAAACTTAACTGACATTTCTGAACAAGAATCAAATTTCCCATACAGTATAACCTACTTGACTAATTCTAGGAACAGAAAAAATATCTAGATGCATATACAGCATGACAGGTACAGTAGCATACTGAATTGGAAATGTCTGGAACTGAACTCACTGAATAGAATCACAAAAATAATTTATAATGTCACCTCAAAGAAGGTTAACCAAATCAGTTTAATCATTTTGCTCCAGGCAACAACCATTATCATGTATGTTATATGAGCCAATTTAATTACATGAAAATATACTGTATCATGAGATAATATAGCAGTCTACCTTTATTAGTTGCCTGCTTCTCTTCATCTTCTTTACTCTTACTTCTAAACATTCAACCAAACTATATATATATATAGGCACTGAATCCTGATCAGGTTCAGATCTGGAGTCTACTCCACTACATCGCAAAACACCAGGTACACTGCATGGTAAAAAAGCATGGATTTCATTTGATCTCCTTTAGTTGTGTGACCAACATGCAATGTGGTGGCCAATCCATACATGAAAATGATTCCTCATTCACAGTTCCATTCTTTGAATATGCCTGTGCCATCGGGAAAGGAAAAAAATCCATTGACGGCATAACTTGGTCATTCAGTACATTCAGGTCATCAACTGACTTCATTTTATTGCCACACTATACACGATGAGTGCATCACTTCCTGTACTTGCCTCTTTACTCTGACACACCCATGACCCTGGGATAGAGTAAGTTTGGATTTATCAGACTAGTAACCTTTTCCCATTGTTCCAAAAACCAATCTTTATGCTCCATAGCAAACTGAAGCTTTTTTGATTATCTGTTTTATTTACACGAATGTTTAAATCCCAATCTTCAATCTTCTCAAACAATTAACCTTGCCACATAGTCCCAGGTCTCATCATATACTGAATGTGGAAATGCTACTTTGTGAATAAACATGGCTGTGATTTTTTCTCTTTCTTTCTTTCTTTTTTTACAATGCACTTTAAGTGATCTCCATTTATGTTTTTTTTCTTACCATGTTTTATCTAAGATTGTTCAGCACTATCTTTTCAGTTTTAATAATACATTTACGGTTTATTAACCAAATTCCAGTTATTTCATATCTCCTTAGTTTTTTTCCTTTCTTGATGCAGGCCAATAATTTGGCCCTTCTAAAATGGTGATTTTTTGGGGGGCTCAGGTAGCGTATGTACCTACAGTACTTACCCCAAAGCCAATTCACCTACCAGGAACCAGAGAACCCAGATAGGATAGGAAACCCACACAGACAGGGGGTGAACATCCAAACTGAATGCTACTGTAGTAACTGAAGCACAGGATCAAACAAGGAACGTGAAAGGTGTGAAGTGGCAATGCTACAACACTTATTCATTTAGAAAATGCTTTAATCTTATTGACTCCCAATCACTTTGAAATTTCTTCCTTTTTTTTCTTTCATTCTTTCTGTCTTTCTTTCTTTCTTTTTATTCAAAAACACTAATGCATTCAGTGATAACCATGTTTCACAGGTTAAATGCTTTCCTGTAAGTCTACTGAATGGTACTTTATTAAGATCATGACTCAAACACATTCCACAAATACTACACAGGAACCTTAAAATAGCAAACAGAAAACACTTGCAAACAACTTGATTTTAAATGTGAGTAGTTGAAAAATTCCAGTGTAAGTTGTTTGTGACACAATAAAATAAAGCAAACTTGTGGCAAAGAAGGAAAAAAATGCACCCCTCCAATTTTACACAATGCTCAAACCTCAATCTTGAGTGATTCCAGATGGAATTAAAGGTTTTAACTATAAACATGCGTTTTGGATATCCTGTTAAAATCAGCTGTATTGGTTAAGGTAATCTTTAAAATATATGCATGTCAATTACCACATGAATTGAATGTACACATCTAAAATGTGTCCTTCCTCTGGAACTGGTCACAATCCAAAAACAGGTGATTAATTGCTTGGTTTAGGTATCGAGCTTTTTGTAGCCATAAACTTCAATGCTTTTAGCTTATATGCTACACAAAGCACAAAAAAGTATTAGTCAAGTTTGTAAGAGATTCTTTCTTTTTTTTTTAAATAAGAAATGTTCAGTTGATTATGTAGCCGTAGACTGCACTCAAAACCACATGCCTGGAATTAAAAAGCTACACTGACCCACAGAGTGAACAATTTATCTAGTTCAGAATCCTAATGAAGTGCTTGGCATGGTGGCTCATGCTCGACGCAGGCTGCTCCAAGCCCACCTGCTGGCCATACATGTCCAAGCCTTTTGCTGGCTCCTGCTGAGGCCCAGGTGGCCCATCTGCTCCCATTCAATTGCTGCATATCTCACACTCAGCAAGCAAGATTCTGACCCAGAAAGTGTCTGACTAATTATATCACATTATCAAGCCCATCCTTTTCTGCCCTTGTTTCCGTCTCGGTGAAAAGGTTGCAAAAATCCCAGCCGTCCGAATCAGAGGGTCCACATTAACCTCTGACCTCCATCTGATGTGTGTGGCTTGGAACACTCTCACACCCAGCCGTGGGCCTATTAACACATCGCTGCTAAAACACAAGCTGTTTTGACGGGCTGAAATTATCACTAAGTGACATAAAAGAATGGCCTCTATTGTGCGAGGGGAGGGAAGTGGCAGCCGGGGGTTTGCTCTCATAGGCCCAGAGCTGACATTTTGAGTAATATGAATGTTAGCCCATTCCCTCCTGGGCCCCCACCTCCATCTGAGCAAGTGCCATTTTCAGTAGGGCACTTCACCATAGAACTGAGATAATGAGAAGGCATTCAGAAGAACAGCTCTAGTGGAATTACATGTTCCAGATCGGCAAACGCTAATTAAGTCGTCAATGGTGATTCCCATTCATTGCTGTCCCGAGGCTTCCACTGCATGGAGAATGTAATTAGTTTATGTTCTCTGGTAAAGGTTAAAGGGTTCTAAAGAGAATGGCGAGGTTTTTTTCTTCTTCGGGATATCAGGCGAGATGTTGTAGTAATTGCTAGATGTTCATAGCTGCAGGTGTGTGATGGAGCTCATTTGGGCTTTGGCAGTTACTTCTGAAACTTTCCTGAGAAGAGTGGGAAATGACAGGGCCAGTTTGTCTGGCTCACTGCTTTCCTGATCCATACTGGTTTGGATTTATATGTGAAACCTTATATGAAAAAATATATAAATTGTTAATGGCATTGCGACAGTTTGCTCTTTCAGCAAAAGTTGACTGCTTTTGTTAGAATTCCTGAAAAGTTTGTGTGAGACCTGCATGGCTCACTTCGTACATTATAAATAGAGAATGACAAGAATTAATAGCTGCAGCTGTGGACACACATTTATTCTGTCTCTGGCGCACTCTTTCTTACTTCTGACTTGACGATTTCCTTTAACTGGTAACTTTACAGTCCTATCTTTTGCAAAGCTTTAGAGTATAATACTGTTTATTCTAATGCACATTCCTACAGATGAGTCACACCTCCATAGTAAATGCCCTCTTCGGACATCTAATCTAATGTGATGGGACGACCAAAGTCACAGTGGTGGGTCAAAAGTAAACTGATTTTAAAGTGCTCTTAAACCTGAGATAGACCCAATGAGTAATAAATCTCGAAAGGCTCCGGAAGTGGTTAATCCTGAGCTTCTGAGACACACACACTAATTAGTGAGCTCTTAGCATCAAAGGAAAAACAGCTCTTTGATTTACAAGAAAGCTCTGTTTAAACCCACATCAAGCCATGTTTCCTCGCGTTTTGCTCTGGTGTGCTTCCACAAGGCCTAAAGATCTTAATGCTTCACACAGCATGTGATGGGAGGTCAGGACAATGTATATAATACTCCATGACAGAACCTCTATAACTGATCTAAATATATTTGAAGTATTATGCCAATTTGCTACATTACATGTTAATCAGTCTTTAGTTCAATTAACAAACTAATCAAGAGCATTTTAGCAAAAATAATAATAATATATTTATTTATTTATTTAAACTGAACTGAAGCATACAGGATACTGTATTATAGTATTATAGTATGCACAGATAATAGGCATCTACAGTATAGTCCTTTGGCAGGTTCAAATAATTCTACCAATCAGTAAATCAGTAACGAAAATCCAAAATAATACAAAAAAACAAAAATATAAAACAACCATTAATCAAGAAGATACAATGTTAAGATTTTAAGCTTGCTAAAGGCAAGACAATAATCAATATCATTCTGCATTTCGACTTTTCATTTTAGTACAAATTGTTTATCACTGTAATGTTTATTACAGGTCTGGTTTTATATAACATAAAATATAGCCTGAAAATACCTCATAAGATTCCTAAGCATAGCATGTAATCAAAGGATAAAATATTTACTCATAACACACCAAAAACACTGCCTGGCCTATAATTTAACTTTCCTTTGAAAAGAAGTCTGTTCACTTCAGGCTTTTTTTCCCCTAAAACTTTTCATCTTTTTCATCTACTTCAGTTGGCTGGCACTTTTATCCAGTGTGACTTATAATTCAGAGAGAATAGGTTTAGGCCTAAAAAAAAATAGCTTGACGGTTTTGTGATTTGAATTCACAATTCAAATCAGAAGCGCAATGCCTTTCGAGCCACTACTTTGCAGGATCAGCACTTTATCACATGTGAAAGCGCATTATACTTTCTGTTTAGTAAATCTCAGTTCAATGATTCTATCTCCTTTGCGCTAGAAAATAGACCAATTTTTGTGAATCAAAATTTCAGGAAACTCAGGTTTAACTGAAGACGTTCCTGGCATACTGTAGGTATACTCCCAGACGTCCATTCAGCATTATCATACAACCCTAAGGACAGACAGAAGCATATCACTTCGTATGTCTCATTATATAGTATGTCGGCCACAATTATCCTTCTAAACATCTTTATTCAGTAGTTTTCCTAGTTAAAGTGAAACTAGTGAAATATATAAAACTGAACCAAACATGGGGTCTTGTGCCTCTAAGTAGTTAATTCTCATTTGAGAAGGCAAAAAGTAATATAAGCATCACAGTGCTAATGAACCCAGCAGCAGCACTGCATCATGGACATGAATGTGACTCTTTATGCTCTTGCTCCAGGTGCCGATATTTCACACTTCAGCTTCTCCAGAGTTGCACCCCAATACCCCAGTCTCCTTGTAATTTACTCCCTGACTAAAATAAAATGCATGACAGGTGATAAGTAACAAAGTATTTTTTGTAGTGAATGGAAATCCCCAATCAAATACCCTAGGATTTGATGCATGAACACTGAACCTCTGTATATACAAACGCTTAATCAACGCAAAGTCACATATCATTCAAAGGCTGACAACCAACATCAATGTTGGAGATCCCTAGTAAGAATTAGAAATCTTTGCTCCTTAAAGCAATTACTTGATATTTTCTCAAGACCTTTTCTCACTTTACTTCATTCAAATTCACTTGCAATTTCAAGAGCTACTTGTTTTCTAAGCCAGGATACCACCTCTATGCTGTAGTATTACAAGCTTAAATAAACCAATCACATGAGACCCGAGAACCTCTTGTTCCTGAAATGGCACCATTTTAATGGATGAAAATACAAAGAACAGGGATTCACTTACAGCATGTCAGCATGAAGGCTTTTGTATTTGCACACATGGAAGCAGTTTCATAACTTTGCAGTCACGCAAAAATAGTCAAAGCAATGTAGTTTTAAAGTCATGCAAACTGACATATTCACATGACATACGTGTGTGTGTGTGTGTGTGTGTGTGTGTGTGTGTGTGTGTGTGTGTGTGTGTGTGTGTGTGTGTGTGTGTG
>JAQQZT010000005.1:11944513-11966783 GCA_030068275.1 Clarias platycephalus | reverse complement strand
GTGTGTGTGTGTGTGTGTGTGTGTGTGTGTGTGTGTGTGTGTGTGTGTGTGTGTGTGTGTGTGTGTGTGTGTCTTTACGTAAACCCCTGCTATATTGTTTAATACTGTGTGGACAGGACATGGCTCTGACTGGATTTGCATTGTCTAGTACAGCATTAGCTAATGGGATGCTTTTCATTCACTCTTTAATCAATTAACCACTGCTGCAAAGACATGGAACAGTGTCTTTGCAGTAGTGGAAACCTCCAAGAAACAGGACCACCATTGTTGGACAACAGAACTTCCTTTGTGTAGAAGGAAATGGTAAATCTGGACCCTTTTTTGTAATCTGGTTTTTGATCTGAATCCTAAAAAAAATAAGCTCACTTCAAGATAGGGAAAAGGTAGCAACATCATTAATAGAAGGGTTTTTTCCCCTTACTGCCAGAAGCCAGCTTAGATCTTAAATTATGAAGTCACTGTAAATGTTAAAGCATATTTTTTTTCAATTAGATCCAGAATAGATTAGATTTTATTTGCCTCAACTTTATTGTCATTTTGCAAAGTACAAAGCAAAATGAGATACAGATCGTATGTAACCAGAAGTGGCATATTTTCAATAAATAACAAATGTAGATATATTAATAATATATAGATATTATAATAATTGTATTAATATATATATATACAATTAGTGTTTAAGTTAAACCGGGACTTTTATTGAGAATAAAGGCATAAAAACAATTGATATTTTCAGAAGACTTCAAGCAAAGTACACTTATGACACATTAGAATGTTTTAAAGAAGGCGTCTGTGAATGATGACCTTGGCCGAGGTGGCTCGAAGCCCACTGTAGTCATTCCCTTACCCATTAACATTCAGCATGTGGAGCGCCTGAACCTTGACAATCGACAGATATTTGTCTGTAGGAACTGTACACACAATCATTCACAAACACCACTTGCACACTAAAGGAACTACAGGTCACACACACATACTCGCTATGCCAATTTGGGAACACCAATTAACCTATTCTGCATGCATTTGGACTGTGGGAGGAAACAGTAGTCCCTAAAGGAAACCCACCAAGCATGGGGAGAGCCTTCGTATTGCATGAACAAAGACCCAAACCAGGAATCGAACCCTCAACCATTGAGGTGCGAGGCCACAGTGCTAACCACTATGCCACTGTGACACCATAGTACTGTATATATAAAAGAAATATACAGTAGTGCAAAGACAGCATTTCACATTATGAGCAGGGCAAAGATGCGAAATGAATAAAGCGGTGCAGTATAAGTAAGGATGCAATTTAGATGCACCCGATCCTCAGTTCTTGTAATTACAGTGAATCGTTATTAGAGAAAATGTTCTGGTAATGTCATTTGACTTGTTGCTGCATCCAATCTGATCTTGACCTTCTCACTGAATCTGCTATAATGTGTCTCATATGTAGAGGAAAGGTTTCTAAAAGTCACACCCTCACTCTCTGATTGGACTGTCTCGACCAATTACCTTTAGAGACTCAACTCTAAAGAGAACTGTTAATGAGAAGCAGACTGGATAGTGTGCCTAGACTGCACCTGTCAAAATCGTCCTACTTATGTGACTTTTTCCTTTTCTTTCTTTTTTTCTTTTTTTGTTCATATGATGGCACTCAGTCACTCTGTTATTCAATTCAGATCACTGGATCAATTTCCAGTATCACCTCTGATTAACTGAGACGGTTTCAGTGCTGAGCGGAGCATATGAATATTTCATCACTTTTCACAACTATACTGTGTGCTAGCAGTGAACCTGTCAGAATCATTTAACGACATCCACAATGCGCTGGTTTTTACAGCTTTAAACAATTTCTTGCCTTCTCTAACAGTTATTCCAGAGATGTCTTTTCTAAGCGTTCCACATTTACATGCTCTAGCTGCTGCAGATTGAGTTTTGCAGTGTGTTTTTGTCTGGGATACAAGTGCAAGATTTACAGTGTAAGCATATAAAAAAGGTCATTACAGATTGTAGATGGTTTACCTAATTGACCATCAAGTCACCGCCACAGTGTGCTGTCTGGCTCAGTTTTGTTGTACCATTTAACATGGTTTGCTACCATGCACACGAAAATACAATAAAACAGAAATGAGTTCCGCAGTAATGGATGTCAAATGTTTTCTTCCAGTTAAAGAGCATGAACTGTTAATAAACCACACGGAGCATGCCATTAAAGCCAGCTGCCAAGACGCACAGAGCAATTCTGCAAGTCCTTTATTGGAACAGATGGGATTAATTATTCTGGAATTTGTTAAATGGAAATGAAAAGCAGTAGCAGTTGAATGGGTTGATCCGGTGAGGTGCATTACTGTACCTTTAGTTTACATCACTGCCTGCCTGTGATTGTACGTGCGCACCCTAAACTCTACCCGTCTCGTGCATCTGCTTTGTCCGAGCTGAATATTTGTGGCATGCTCCTTACTTTTCCACTTGAATTATGGTTTTATGGTGTACACAAAGCCAGTGGCAGTGGCTGACTCAGCTCAGTCGGGTTTAAATGCCGGACTCTGCGGCCCTGTCTGAGCTCTAGTCAAAACTTTTATAAGAGGCTTTTTTTTTTGCCCTTAGCATCCACATCATTTACGGTAAATTTAAATTGTGTAATTGCTGGTATTGATGAGGACTGTTTACTACACGTATGTGTGGCTTTTTCATAAAACTGTTAATAGAGCAATTATTTCACATTATGAGAAATGTAAGAAAAGGCCATTATTGAGTAAAAAAAAAAAAAAAAAAAATCTTTAACCCAGTCCAGGGTTCAGGCATGCTGGTGCAACAGGGCAGGCTGTTTCTCTGCCAGGCTGGCAGAGAGTTTTGTTTGTTTGGCACTAGGCTCAGGGCTGTGCAATCTGTCAGGCACATACACCTGTGTTGTAAATGCCCAGCTTTTACGTAAGAAAGACTCAATCATGCTGTTGAGCTAAGGATGTGGCAGAGTCTCACTTTGAAGGTCGGCGTGCAGGTGCAAGACCACTGTAATTTCTGACATTCTGAGCTTAATGCCTCTCAAATAAGGAGGTCATCCTTCTCTCTCTCTCTCGCTCTCTCTCGCTCTCTCATTCTCTCTCTCTCTCACGTATGCACAGGTTCTTTTTAGTTCACATGAGCACGTCACTGTTTATTTTCATTGGCAAATCATTTTAATTTGGTTTAACATGAATAATCTGAATGTTTTCTTTGCTAAATACATTTCAGGCATAAAAATAAAATTTCAAAACATAGCTGCCAACAACTAATGAATACCTATTTTATAAAACTAGATCTAAACCACACAAGCTTTTAAATAAAATATAATTAAAAATAGTAAATGTTAAAACTTTTTTCCATTGGAATTGTATTATCATCATTATTATTATTTATTAAAAAAAATTTTAAATATATAATTGTAATTAAAGAAACTGTTGCTCAGTTTTTTTATTAACTTTTAACTAATTGACAAACTAACTATTTGAAAACTATTTACCATGTCTTTTCTACAATTTTATTCAATCTTTTTTTCAAAAAGCAGCACTCTGATTTTAGGGTTTCCTGCAGCTTACCTTTCCTTGTTTATAAGCAGAATGATGCTAGAGCCAATGTCTACACACTTTCCTCAGTTTTTCCTTGCAGACAGTCTGCACCCGGCGTTGTTTGTTGTTGTGGATACGTGTTGTGTGCTTTCCACTGAAGCGACAGTAGCCCTGCCAAACCATAACTCAGGTAATAGTTTTATGCGTCATGGCCCCAAGCTAGCACATAGGTCATGCTCAACCGTTCCAACATAGTCATACGTGTGGACTTTATCTTTTCCCTGGATCACCTCAAACTGACGCTTGCCAAGGCCACACATTCATTTTCCAACATCACCTGATAATAGCCTGTTAAATAAACTCGGCTATTGAAACATTTTATGTGACTGTATCAGTGGAGGTGACTGAATGACTCGTCTTCTCAGTTATGCGCTGCACGGCTGTTGTAGACATAGTGCGCGCATGTGTGTGTGTGTGTGTGTGTGTGTGTGTGTGTGTTATGACTTCACCTTGTTCTTAAATGATCCTCCTCCTGCTTGAAAACTTGAATGATATTCAAGTCACACTTCATTTACTAAAGTTTAGATGGCTGATAATAACAAAGATCCTTACCAGTTAAGGTATAAGTGGGATCTGTTTTTTTTCTTCAGTTTACAACTTTTTTTTTTTTTTGTGGAAAGATTTTTGAACATAGTAGCAGATCAAGCTATACCTGTTGTAATAGTCTCTGGACTTTGTGCTGCATGAAAGCATTCCACCTGTATTATGGACAGATGCTAAGTTAATAGCAGACAGATTGAATTGACAAAACACACATACATATACTTACTCAGACACACACATACACACTCACACAAACACACACACTTATATTTTTCGCCCATCTGCACATCTGTTGGTAAATGGGAAGCAAACAGGAATGCAAATCGTTGCCGAACATCTGCTGACCACAGGCCACATCCCAAGCCCAGAAGAAGAAATAGTGTTAGCCGTGATCATGCGCAGATATTAGATGTTATTAGATTTTAGATGGATATCTAACAGACCTGCACATGTAGGAGTAATAGATCATATAAAATCTGCTCGCTTTCATGTCTTATTGATTCTTTTTTCTCCCATATCTCGCTCTAAATGTGCACGAATTGGAAAACAAAACAGAATGATCTGTGGGAAATGTTTCATAAAACAACAGGGCCAGATGTTGGACTGGGACACGTGGTAGTAAAATACCACGATGCAAAAAAAAAAAAAATCCAAGGTTCTACAATTTTTGATGTCAACAGATGTTCTCTCTCGCTCACTCTCATTCTCTCTCTCTCTCTCAAACCAAATGAGCTCCCCTCTCCCTCTCTTTTTTTTTTTTTCTTTTGCACTGCTACAATGTTGCACATGGAGCTGTTATTAACTGGCTGCAGCTGTGAGGTCCATATCTGAAAACATGTACTGTCACCGGCCCAGCACAAAAATAAATGGACAATTTAGACCAATTGTCACTGAGTGCCTAAAAGACACAGAGTGTTTTTGCTCTGGATCAAATTTGGTTTCCCTGTAATCATATTTCTTCACCTGGTACAACTTAAACAGTCATTTTGAAAATCTTGCACATTCTTATACGTAGAGAAGCAAAACAAGGCACATGAGCAGATGTTTGGAGAGGTATTGAAAAAGTGTAGGCTCCTTCGGTACCCTTGACACAAAACATGAACCTGCCCGTGCTTCATAAAACTTAACCTGTTATAACATTCGGCCGGTTAGATTTCCCTCTTGCATCAGTTGCGTTAAATCCAGTGTTTATGTCATGATTTTTTGTCTTTACAGGTCGTGAAGACTACTGAGGAGAGGATGAGTGGAAATGATCAGCATAATATATCCTTTTCCAGGCCATTAACATTTCGCTGCATCACCTAGGCCAGGTCTGTTTTCCCATCAGAAGTGAGATCTGATACTGCAGATGCTGACTGAGTCATGTTCGTAGCTCAGTATGTTTAAGTCATCTTGGGGGTTTTTTTTGTTTGTTTTTTAATCTACCCTGAGCCGGTATTGACTTCCTTTGAAAACCTCAACGTCAGAAAATGTGATAAGGTCACAGTACACAGTTGTATACAAAGAGCATGAATTTGATTGCCATGAGATCTCTTTGAAGGCTAAGAAGTGAAACATTGCCCTCTCCTGGAGTTTCCGCGCTGAATAAAGGAATGGAGTTTTCCAAATGATCCAGAACTGCCATGCGGATGTGCTGTAATAAGTCACTTACCAGTTGCTATTATTCATAATAACTGGCGGTAATATGTGCTTTTCTCAAGGTAGAAGAGATTTTTCCAAAGCTCTCTTCTGTAGTGTCTGAGTGAGCTGAAGACGTGAATCTGGTGGCCTGAGAGGAGAAGGGCATTCAGAGGACACACAGGTGCAGCGTGACAAGCGGAACAGCCTCTGTAGGTGTGTAGGCTGTGAGACTGAGGCAGTGTCTTGTCACTGCAACCGCAAGACTTAACAAGGCACACCCTGTCCCATACAGCTTTGCTCCTTAGGATACTATGGAAAAACCTACAGCCATATGTGCTGGGCTTGTGGCCAACATCACTACGTTATACACACCAAAAAAAAAAAAAGAAAACATAGGGGAGGGTCTAAGGGGGATGTTGGGCCACTATGTGCCACCAGAATAGCTTCAATACCACTGGAAATCCAAGAGATATTCCATAAGTTGGTGAATTGCTCATGGAGGTACAGGGTGCCTCTCAAGATTTAAGGTTCAAGGGTAAACTTACCCTGAAAGGGGCGATTTGGTTCATGCAACATACTCCATCAGACAAACACAGGACAAATAAATATCAATACAATTTATAATTACTACTTGTCATCAACCAAACATAAATGATTGGCCTTTTAAACATGTTTGCTCTGCATCATGGCATCTGTACTGTATCTACAGTATGCCCTGATGGTAGCAACCTGAATTCACACCACAAGCAATGGCTCGGATCAGCCAATATTGATCGAGGTTTCTTCATTGACCTGACATTATACAAATCCAAAATCTCCTATAGGCGTTCACTTGAGTTGAGATCTCCTGAAGGCCATAGCATAAGATTTACATCATTTTCATATTCCATATGAAACCATTCACTGAGCTGTCATGCCCTGTGGGTGGGGTGGAGTCATCGTGGAAAAGACTACGCTCCTTTAGGATAGAAACATTATCACAGGATAAAGGTGATCAGTCAAATAAACATGGATACTTGCATTACATACAATCCATTGATTTCCAGTCTTGTTTTTATATCCAACGAGACATGTGACTCCAATCACGCTAACAGAGCCACTGTTCTTCCATTATTTTGTCACCTATCTGTATAATATAATCAATTTCGAACGCCAGTCATGGTAAAGTATTACTGTTTCCTCAGTTGAACCACCACACTATCACTCCTGCAGTTAGAATCAGCAGCCTTGTCAAATATCCCCCCCTGCCAAACATATCTAAACAATAACGTGTGACACACGACTCCATCCAGGTCATGTTTGCAGTTGAAAACAAAAAAACATTCTCATCTTAAATTTGTCCAATGTGGCGTGGAGGATTTTCGTTTCATCCCTGTCCCGGGCTCGTGGTGGAAAACCCCTGAGCTTCCTTCATAAACTGTACATTTCATTTGATTTCAGCAGGAGGGAAACTTTCCCCGCTGTGGCCCCTGCAAACGGAGGAGGTTCAAACAAAGTGCTAGGTGCTAATGAACAGAGTCCTGACAAAGTTTGTTTTCCTGCACCGAACCATGCATATAATGGCTTCATTCAGAAGTGGCGGCTCAGCCATGGAAAGAGCTAGTAAAGAAATCCCAAAGTGTTTGGGTGACCTTCCTGAACTTCTTGCCTTGTGGGCCTAGTCAAGGGAGTTTACATATTCATGAGAGACATGCTGCAGCAACAGGCCAGAGATGGATACATGCTATGAATTTCCTTTACTGTTATGAGAAAAAAGAAAGAAAAGAAATAAACAAGAAGCAGAATGTGCAATGAATGCATGCTGACACATTTAATATAGTCGAAATAATGAGAGCATTATTTAGATTAAAAACAGGAAACTACTGTATACAATAACCTGACCATAATATTATTATTGCTTATATTATTCCAAGACAAATAAGAAAGTATGGCAAAGAATGACTCTGACTTTGTCGGTAACACATTAAAACATATATACCAATCAACCATAACATTAACATTAACATCAGGTGACTTGAATAACACTTAGCAGGCAAAGAGGTCAAGGCTGTTGATCCATCCTCCAAGGTCCTCAGATCTCAATCTGATTGAGCACCCATGGGATGTGCTGGACAAACAAATCCAATCCATGGAGGCACCACCTTGCAATTTACTGCAGTTAAAGGATCTGTTGCTAATGTCCTGGTGCCAGATACCACAGCACACCTTCAGAAGTCTTCTGGAGACATGCCTTAAGGGATCAGAGCTGTTTTGGTAACCCTAGGAACCTAAAACCTAGGTCGTTTTAATGTTAATTGTTTAATGCTATGGCTTATCGGAGTATTTCTTCTATATAAACTATTATGATAGCTTATAGTACAAACAATGTGTTCTAATGACTTTTTGGTATATGTTTAATTTATACTGAGCCTCAACTCATATATAAAAATGGACAGCTTCATGAAGGTCATCATAACCTTGGGATTTGCTCATATCTTCTCAAAAGGCTCCTATCGATTTCCTTCAAAGATCGGCATCCTTTTGCATTAAAACACAAACAAATAAATTCTTAAACTTTAAACCAACACATGTCAAAAGAACAGTTGAAAATAAAGTATGTATAAACTGAAATGTGGTACCTGTAAGAGCTAATGCAAGATGAAGTTCCTCTCGTAGCACCTGGAGCACATCGCTAACACCTTTCTCACCCTAATAACAGCGAAAGAGATTTTTCTGATCGAATTTGTACTGTGAATTTGTACTGTGTTACGTAAAATAAGGTTTTAAAAAGTTTAATTCTTTCTTTCTCACCTCACAGGCCAGGCCCCACAGGACGGGTCTTCCTATAAACACAGCCTTTGCCCCTAGCGCTAGCGCCTTTAGCACATCTGTACCCGTGCGTACTCCTCCATCCAGATAAACTTCTGCTCTGCCACCCACGGCCTCCACGATCTCAGGCAAGGCATCGATCTGCACTCATACACACAGACACATTGTGTTGCATATTTACTATCCACAATTTGGCTCGCTCAGACTATTCTTACTTGAGTTTAAATTCTGCATGCCGTACTAGAAAATATGACCCTTCGGAGACGTCAGAGCATTAAAAAAAGGCTTGTTTCCATAAACCTTTTGACATTCAATAAACAGTGCATGAAGGTTGCTATGATGAAATAAACCAGTAACATACACTCTGGACAAAAATACAGCATGAGAATTGTGTGCTGCCTACAATCAGAGCCTTTAGTCACGCTGCAGTGTCACACCTTAAAGAACCAACACCCAGGCAACACTAACTGAGATGTAATTTTCAAACCACAGCTGTTTACTGAAGAGATACCATGTGGCTTGGGGATCTCTAAAGAATAAACACTGTTTACTCTTTCTCTAGACACTTACAGTGGCTGGAACACAATCAAGCTGTCTTGCTCCATGGTTCGACACAAGTATCCCGTTGACACCGTATTTCAGAGCTTCTCTGGCATCCTCCGCTGCAGATTTAGTAGAAAAAAGATATCGGAATTATGTTTAATATACACATTTCTCTTTGTATAATATGGTAAGAGTAAAACATAATAGGGTGTGCTGTTATCGGATGAAAAATAGGCTAATGTGATGTGTAGTTACTGATGTGTAGTTACTGCTACCACCCTGAAGTAGATTATTGTTACTAAATAACAGGTGATCTCTTTACAGGAAGTGTCCCCATATCAGTGATGATTATAGATGTTTCTGGTTAAGTAATAATACATTATTATTATTGTTATTATTATTATTATTATTATGTCGATCATTGCCCATACAAAGTGCAATATTACATTCATTTATTCATTCACTCATTTCCCATACCGCTTATCCTGTATACAGGAGACTTAGGGCACGAGGCTGGGTACACCCTTGTGCCAATCCATTACAGTGCACACACGCACACACACATTACAATCAATTGGGCCAGTTAGCCTAATCTGCATGTCTTTGGACCATGGGAGGAAACCAGATTACCCAGAGGAAACCCAAGCACGGGGAGAACATGCAAATTCCACGTGCAAAAACCCAAGGCAGGAATCAAACTCTCGAACCTGGTGGTGCAAGCCGACAGAGCTAACCACTACTCCACCATGCGGCCTGAGCTATTACAATGAAGTGATAATCTATCACAACAAACACATCTTTATAAAACTAGATTGTTAAACCTTATATAATTTGAAATTGAATTGACTTCAAGTTGTTGTTACAGAAATGAATCACTTTCTGATGAATTAGATTTGAGTATTTACCAGTGTGTGGTATACAGATATTTAAAGGAAGCATTTATATCCTTAACTGTTGATACTTCCTTGCACGTTGCCTTTTAAATCGTTAACATAGCTGGGACATTGGAGTTGTGCGTGTGTGTGCGTGTGTGTGCGTGCATGTGTCTGAGTATGTGGACCATTGAAAATGGTGTCATTTCCCATAAAGACTGTACTCTCTCTATTTCCACATCATAACCTCCAAACTCCATCTCCAAGTGATCTTAGTTCCAGACGCAGCAAGATCTGAAACATAAAGGCCGATCTCGAAGAAAGATAACAACAGTTTTAACCATATGGAGGCCATTATGTGTAGGGGCTGCAAACTTGCATATCTTTGCTAGCATGAAATATACGTTTGTACACATTGTATTTAATTAACACACCGTTGCTGACATGCAGCTCACATATCATTTGTGTTTTGATTGGATTATGCAAATCCCTTTGACAGTATATTGGTGGCTTGCTTCCAGAGACCAAAGGCCGCAGACGGTTGAGCGCAGACGCTCTAATCACTCCTCTCAGCTGGAGCACTCACCTCTCAGAACTCCTTTAACCACCACAGGCAAGGAAGTGATTCTTTTTAGCCAAGCAATATCCTCCCACTTCAATGTGGGATCAATGGCCTGAGCCACATACACTGCCAGGCCGCTGTCCTCCCCGTAGCCCTCCTTTGATGCGAACGCTAAATCAGGCGTTTCAAAATTGGCCATCCTGAAAAAAGCAAGAGTGCAAAAAAATGTAATAAAATATTACATTAATTTGAAGAGTGTTGTTTTTGGTCAGTGTTTAAAAGGCCAGAGTGGGAATTAAGCCAACTGGTAGCCCTGCTGCTCAATAGCACCTTGTTGATGCTGCTGCTACACCTGAAAAAAGGAAAGCCTACGAAGGCTGTATCATGTCATTTCTTGTGGAAAAGGAGTACCACCTGAGAAATATACGATCTGTTCACAAACGTCATTTAGTTTACAGATTGCAATAATTCACCTAGCAGTACAGGACAGGAAGCCTTTGCTTTCATCAGACTGTTTTCTTTACCCTAACGTAATGAGGGGTAGTGAAGATTAACCAGTTCCTATTAATCCCCATGAGCGACTTGCTAATCTACTGTAAGATGTGAGGGGGGGAAAAAAAAGTTTCCCTGGGTTTTGAAGCCAGATTTCTGTTCCATAAATACGTAAGCCTGTTCAGGGACTGCAGTTCAGTTTTCAAGAGAAAACAAAGCTGTCTGTGTGGGGCCGAAATTCAGATGGGCTTTGCCTTTCAAAGAAATCTCACAGGAATGTCAGCGTTAGACACTTGCCTTCCATTAGATACTTGTAGACATATACAGTATGTACTGTAAGTGGATTTCTGAAAAAGTTTTAGAGGTTGTGTGTGATTCCATGATCGTGATCTCATTTAACCCTTGTAATGCTTTAAGTATTATTTTAAAACTGATTTTATCATTGAATCCAAGAAACCATGCATTCTTGAAGTCATCTGAGGCAACAGTTTTACAATTAATAATTTTTCTTTGATGGCACCGGCTCCATAGCAAAAGTAAATGGTATTCATTTTCCATTTTTAAGCATAATATCACTCATAGTATTGAGTAACACTCAAAATGTGGTTAACTACTATCAATGTTACTGGCATTAGGGCATGAAGGGCTTTCTAATAATGAACTTAAAATCGTTTCAAAAAAGAACAACTTACTCTTTTTAACCCATAATCTTCAGGAAGATTAAGGTTCATGTTTAAATATGAGGTGATTGTGTTTAGGTAACAGGGTTGCATGAATATTTGATTTCATAACCTTTTATGAATGAAAATCAATGTTTCATGCACAAAAATATTAAGAATGTTGAGGCATTTTGATGATTATATTATGAGTATACTGTATCTTGTAGGCTACACTGGTCACACGCTTAGTGAACATATAAAGCAGGGGTGCAAATGATCCTTTTAAGCTGGATTTTAAGTGTATTTGTACATGTACAAAGGGTGTTCAAGTCAAACCAGGATTTGTGTTGACATTTCCTATCAATGAAGGCGTGAACCTGATTAACCTGATTTTGGTTCTGGAGGAACGCCGTTTCGTTTCACTGTGTACTGAACTGTATATAGTTGAAACGACAATAAAAGCCTACTTGACCTGACTAACATTACAGAAGACTTGCAGAAGCACTGTACAGTGATGAGACTCTTTGCTGTAGGAAAAAATATTTTAATAATCCAAATATTTTAAAGAAGGCTGTGCATCCGTAAATTATGATCATGGCAGCCAAGGTGGCTTAGAGCTCACTACAGTCATTCCTCTGATCATTCAGCAAGTAATCAGAGGGGAAAAAATCAGCTTAAAAATCAACAGATAACTTAGACGCATCTGTCTGTGGGAACAGTACACACAATCATTCAGCAACACCACTTCCACATTATAGAAACTAGGCTGGAAATTGCTGCATCCTCTGTACAGACCTGATCTCGCTCCAAGCAATTTCCACATGTTTAGGCCATTAAAGAGGGTAGCTGGCAGGCCAGCGTTTCCGATGCGAAGTAGGCAATCCAATTATCACTTTGGCATACTGAGAAAACTTTCTACGTTGATGGTGTCCAAGCACTTGTGAAATGCTGGTATAAGTGCATTAGTGTAGGGGGATTATATAGAGAAATAAAGGTTACTCAAAGGTCAAAATTCTCATTACTGTGTTCTGTTATTCTGCACAATCAAATGTCCCAGTTAGACTTGGATACACCTTGTTATATCATTGAGACATAAATGGACTGTGAAGGTTTTTTTTTTTTATAACAGATTGCATGACACCAGTTGCTATATTCCAGTTGCTAAATTCCTTTAAGCAGTAGATTGTGTACAATGCCCTGCAGTAAGCGCTCCACTTGCACATTCACAAAAGGTTGTGAAACCCTGTCCATGGCACACTAACATGTTGTGCAGAGGTGCCTCCACTTTTACCTCAAATGAGATGGCAGCTTGAAGCGATTGCGCACGTCATCACGTCGCTTGCCAAGATAAGGTGTGTCCACTGTGACAAAGATACCCTTATATCCTGCCTCTTCAGCCCTTCTGACCAGAGACTGAGTCAGTGCTCGGTCTTTGTAAATGTAGAGCTGCATCCAGCGCACACTGCCTGGGGCTGCTTCTGCTACTTCCTCTATGGTGGAGGTGGCCCAGGAGCTCAGCATCATACCTGTCCCAGCAGACAAACAAGCTACAAAGAAGAAGCAAAAAAAGAAAAAACATGTACTCCACAGAGTTTAGCAAAATAGGAGCATTTTATTAATATTTTTAACCACAAATGTAGCACGAGGTGAACTGTGCCTGACTAGTAGAAACCACAAGATTACCAATTTAATACCAAAGGGTTCATTGCAAAAATCAGTGGAACAAGAGAGTCTGTTCTCTCTTGCCAGATTCTTGTTATGTTTAATGTAATAGTAATAAAATCCAACACAGATTTAGTGACATTGATGAAAATATTAGCATGAAGCTTTGAAACTGTTCATGTACAGATGAAGAGCTGAGAATGCCGGATAGATTCAGGGATCAAAGCACTACCGTGTCAGTCTCCCTATGTACAGATGAACCAGTCATTTCAAAATGCATTATGGGAAATGCAGCAATTCATTAACCAAAGTGAGAACTCAAAGGCTGTAGAGATACACCTGAGAACCGCTGTTAGACAAACATTGCTTCTAGGCATGTTCCTTTGTAGAGCACAATTGAATCATACAGCTGAATACAAGACTTGCATTCAATTAAGACAAACTGATAAAAAAGAAAAATGTAATTTACGAAAGAAGCTCTTTCAGTACAAGAAGCAACGAAATGGTCAAATAATAAAGAAAGAAAATAATGAATTTGAATGTTCTTTAACAACTGCCATTGTCTTGTGGATCTTTCCATCTTAATCTTATTTGCTTTTGGATGTATTTTTTTTTTCTCTGTTTGAGAAATATTTGCCAGTTTTCTTTTGTTTGATACACATTTCTTCACTTGGCAGAATGGCATACACTAGATTCTGAGTGTTATGGCAAAAAATAAAATAAAATAAAATAGAAAATAGCCTTGATACATGATTCAGCCACATTTCTTTGTTTTAACTTCCTGGAATGATTTTAACTGGCAGATAAATTGCAATTTTGCAATTCTTTTTTCTAACTAGGAATCTTTGGGTTTGGAACTAAAGGGTGCTAGCACCATAGGAATCTGTGCAATTCGAAAACTAGATGTAAGGATTACTTTATTCTTTGCAGACGGAGTCTTATAAGAAAGAATCACATATTTACATTGTGATATATGTGACAGCATGTAAAAAAACAATTCATTCCATGAAAATAAATGAACCACTTGAAATAAATGAATATAATAATAATAATAATAACAACGATAAACACATGGGCAATTTAGGCGCCACAGTGGCGGTGTGGTTAGCACTGTCGCCTTGGTCTGGGTTCGATTTCTTCCTCTGGTCTGGGTGCATTGGAGGGTTTCCTCTGGATGCTCCAGTTTCCTCTCACTGTACAAAGACATGTAGAATAGGCGAATAGGCATCCCCAAATTGCCCTGTTGTGTGTGTGTGTGTGTGTGTGTGTGTGCCCTGTGATAGATTGGCACCCTGTCCAGGGTGCACCCCGCCTCGTGCCCTAAGTCTCCTGGGATAGGCTCCAGGCGCCCCCTCACTCCTGTATACAGGATAAAGTGGTATAGATGATGAGTGAGTGAGTGACATGGACTACATGAACTCAATCAAATCATATGTAACGCTGTGTGTCACTACAGTGCGAGATAAACTTGAGAAGATGTGTATATATGTTATATACCTGGTCTGACTTTGAGTTGAGTGTGTGAACTATTCACCCGGGGTCTCTGTGGTGACGAGGTGAAGCGCGGTCTCTAACATCATGTCGAACACAGACCTCGAGCGCCCCCCTGTGGTGTGCTATATTATTACAAGATGAAGTCCAGCACTCCGTGTGAAGTGTTCACCTCGAGCAGTGGCGGTCTCTCCTTCAGGGTGAGCCATTCTCTGCATTGCAGTGGCTGCTACACACACAGGCATGCTCACACGCTGTCCCAGCACAGTCGTCGACATGTCCACCTTGGATACATCTTTAAGGACGCGCGGGAACAAGCGCCACCTACAGACGGAATGAGGAAATGCAGTCTGATGATAAAGGAGGCAGTGAGACATAAATCATTGACTAACTGCCTGTTCTGCATCACACCAGATCCGGTTATCCTCCTCCTAATATCGGGTTATTCCTCCTCCTATGATCATTTTTCAAACCTTTTACTTTCCTCAAGCCCTAAAGCTGTCAGCTCAAATACACTATATTACTGTATATTTGCCTTATTAATTCACATCAATGCTTTTCATCTACCTTTCTAACTCTCTCATCGTCTATACCGCTTCATCCTGTATACACGGTCGCTAGGGAGCCTATGCCAGGAAACGTAGGGCACAAGGCGGGGTACATCCTGCACAGGGTGCCAATCCAGTGCAGGGCACGCGCACACACACACACACACACACACACTTATTCACACACACTATGGGCAATTTGTATTAAGTGGGAGGAAACTCACCAAGCACGGGGAGAACATGCACACAGACCCTGAGGCGGGAATCGAACCCTGACCCTGGAGGTGCAAGGCCACAGTGCTAACTACTAAGCCACCATGCTGCCATCTACTGTACCTTCCTCTGTACTTCCGTTTCTCTTATATTTTTGTTCTCTCATCTAATCTATTTGTCTTCTTCTCTGTCCCGTCTTCTTGCCTTCTATTTGCTCCAAATCTTACTCCCTCATTCTCTTCTCATTTCATATCAATCTCTTCTCTTTTCCTTTCACTTTTGCTTGTCTTATCACCTTTTTTCTCTGCTTATTTCTCCTCTCATCCCATTCTTTTCTTAACACTCATCTTATTCGTTCTCATCTCATATCCTAATTTTATTTTTTTTAATTGCTCTTCTTATTTTCTTATCATTTCATTAGCCTCTTTGATTCAAATCAATGAAATTTTATTTGCATAGCATTTAATTTTAACAACGGCCGTTGTCACAAAGCAGCTTTACAGAAAGTCTCCTTTCATCTCATTCACTTCTCCCTCTTATCGCTTTCTCTTCTCATTTCCTTCTCTTCTTTTTCGTCTTTGTTGTTTTCTCCTTCTTTTTTCTTTCTCCTCTCTTCTTTTTATCCCGGTCGGGGTCACAGTATATCTGAGATAACAATCCTAGGAACACTGGGAGTGAAGTGGGAATATACCTCTCATGCATTAGGTTAACCTATGTCCACTCTCCGCATGCCTCATTTCACTTCACTTTGGTATGTTTTTACATTTTCAGAATGTGAAGTTAGCATTACATAGAGGCATTACATATAGCAGGAACAAAGCTAGATTCTGGAGACACAGGTTCAATCCACTGAGCTGTTTTAAGCAGACACATTAACGTGAAAAATAGAGCCTCACCGCAGAGCTCTTAATTGTTGCCTGTCACTGTTAATGGCTGATGTAGTCAGGGTGATCTGACTAACTATAGCTACTTTAACTTTCCATAATCACTCCCTGGACCCTGAGCCTAATGGTTTGTCCTTGATTATACTATAAATAATTTAGCACATGGTTTATCTGCATAATGACAGGCTTTTCGGATTTTTATTTATTTTTTTGTTGCTGACACTGCTTTAGGACATTTTCCTCTCCTCGGTTGGACTATGAAGCACATCACACTACCCACACAGGAGAGGAGAGATGAACGGGGTAAGCTAGGGGAAAAAAGAGTCACGCAAGAGATCTCTGTTTGACCTCTCACATCTGTACTGTGGATTCAGAATACAGGAAAAACAAGGTTGTGAACGTTTTGGGAATAAATATTTTGATCAAGTAGGGACTGACGCACGTTGTACGGGAATGGCTCGTCTTATTTACTCAGTGTCTGAAATCAATTACCAAAGCCTTTATTGTGACAGTTTATATTTCCTACTTGATATGTCAAGACTTTCACCACAGCATGTGTCTGTGTTACTCATCCTAGTAATGACAGTGGAGGAAGGGGTTGTATGTGGGAAAAACAATGGGTGGCACTTTCAGAAATAGTTTCTCTTACTAAATGGTGTGACAGAGGAGTATTTGTTTTGATTTATTATAAGCCCTCTGCATTAGAGGAGGTTTACGTGTGCTGTAGCAAACATCCACCGTAACTGGATTTCCAGCTTATAACTTGCATGAATTCCTAAGCAGCACAGAGTTATTGGCCTGTTATTAAATACAGTAGTGTGGTTTTACCCGTTCTTTGCACAGCTTGAGTGAGTCACAGCACTTTTTATGTTTGTTTTTTTTAAATACCAAAAAAGCTTATTTATGATTTATTACTGTATGTCATATTAATTATGGACACAAATGTATCAACATCAAATGAATTCTTTTCCACATTCTTCATACATCATTTCATATTTCTTACAATCAGGCTGCACAGTTTAAATTCACTACTAATATTTATTCTATCACGCAAAAAAGGAGGCTCATTATTGAACCATAGCTGGGAAATAAGCATTATTTTTTCAATTATTTTTAATGTATATTGATCACACTCCAGATAACCACATTCTGAAGAACAGATCATTAAATCTCAGAAACAATTACCAGATATGAAGATCTGCATTCTCACAAAGGCATACTTATAAAATAAAAAAAATGAAAAAAATCACATAACCATAATCTTCTGTATTTTTCATCTTTAAAAGCAGTTTTGTGTATTCATGTTAGTCAGAGCAATCATTTTGCCATAATACTGTCACATACCTTTTGAAAGCTGCTACATTATCAGCTAGTGATTCCTGCTGATCTGCTCCAGAGAAATAATAATCAAATATTGCTTTGGGTAAGATTCTTTGAGCTTGCTGCTCAAAATCACTCACACACACTGGCTTGTCGGACATGTTTTGTGAGAGACGACCCTTCATCTGTTTCTCTCTGCAACAGTTCACATAAATCTACAACTAACCCATAAATAATTAACTCTCAAATCATTTCACAACAAATGTTTACCTACTGAGGCCCGATGTAGCTGTAGGGTGTTAAGTCTTGTAAAGGGTATATGCATATGTTGAACAGCCCACACTGTTTGAATAAGAATCAATACCATGTGCTCCCAGTAAAAAAAAAAAAAAAAAAAAAAATAGGACGAAGTCTACGACCTTGCATTAGTCCCTTCACATAAATCTTCTTCATGCAAAAAGGAAAAGGCAATCTAGAGAAGGAACCCATTACGGCTGATTGAATGTGTGATTAAATGAGTAATTCTTAATCGGGTTAATAGGCATATATTTTCTCAAGAGGAAAGATTTCCCTCTGAGCACATCCTGCACCACATTGCTGTGTAGGTTGTAGGCTGTTAATATTCCTGCTGGTTTAGATCCTTCTTGCTATATAGCCTCCTCTGCAGCTTTACGTAATAGTATTGCAGTGCTCTTCTCATCTCTGTATCCCACACATCATCGGAGTTCAGAGCATGTTATCTAAACTTCCATAGAACTTTATATCCAAGGAGAAATTAGAAAAGGTGTAACATAATGCATATCATTTATTTAATTATTTACATTAATGACCTTCCAGAGACAAACTTACACATCTCAACCATGCTTTAAAATTGATCCATAAATCAATACTGTATTGACATTAATCTTTAGGATTGTAATGTAAGGTTTAATCCTTAAGATTGTAATGGCATTAGTATGTATGGTATAAAAACCCATGTCACAAAAACATGATAAACAGTTTATATTTCAAGTTTCAACAGTCATCAGGATAATATACATACATATGTCACAGCATCCCTCAAACATTGCATAATCTAAGCAATTTTCAGAATGACTAGAAGTGTATGTAATTATTATTAGATTCTAAACTGTATCCAGCACTCATTGTTCTAAAAATGACTTGTTGCAAATACACAAAGAAAACAACATATCTTAATTTAACACATATAAACATCCATACCCAGCAAATGAATACACTCGGACTATTTTCTAAGCTTTATTTATTTACTCACACAAGTCTTGTGCGCTGCATGATATTACAGTGGCGTATTGCCAAACCTGCAAATTCTACACCCTTTTTTTCATAGGAGCTGTGCAATTTAACATCAAAATACACTACTGTGGGCTATGATCCAGTAGACATATTAATCTGAAATTATTTGCGGAGGTGTTTTAAACTTTCTGATATTAACCACCCCCGTCCACTTCCCCATCTCACATGCTTGTGAGGCTGTCTTGCTTCCTTTCAAGTTTAATGAAAAATGTTTTGACTTTATTAATGTAAAATAAAATTGATCATTGACTCATTGGCTTGGTCTGGATCAAGCCAAGAAAACGACTATAAGGATGTTGCTGAAATTATTGGAATTGAGTTGAGAATTATCCAACGCATTATTAAATATCTGGATGAATAGTGGTGAACTGTCAACTTTCAACAAAACACATCAATTACTGTTTGAAGATTACTTAAACTCTTTGTGAAGTTGCATCATAAAACATTGGCAGTAGAAGCTTTAGTCAGAGCATTATCTCACATGTGACAAGAACTCACAAGATTAGGATTAGGAACAGCTGTCTAGGCACAAAACCACTTGTGAGGCTAAATAGTGGAAAGGCTTATATATTCTTTAGGGAGCATAAAGATTGAATTATGGGGCAATGGAAAAATGTTATGTGATCAGATGAGTTCAGATTACCATATACCAGTGCGAGGTGTGTGTCAAAGTAAGAAGAGAGAACATGAAGTGATAGATATAAAACGGCTAAATAGGCTTAAAACAAAGTGTTAAATCTAATAATTAATCTATCTATACTAATAATAAAACTGTAAAGTTGGCATGTCTGTACATTGAAAATATTTACGAAAAATTAATTTTAGTTGGGGACGTACGATTAGTAATAGAACATGGTTATAGAAGTTGGCTTTTGGAATTTTTGTCTGTATCTTTGTCTGTTTGTTTGTGCACATTTCACATAAATACTACTGAACAAATAGGAATGGGCACAGTGGAAGAGAAGATATGCTATTTTGAAATTTTAATGGAAAACGCCCGTCTTTCCAAAAAAAAAAATTTTAAAAAATCGTCACGTGATCACAACTGAGCCAATGGTTTTTCTCTTTCATGCGCTGCAGAATTGTGGGTTTTAAAATTCATTTAAAAATTATTCCTTTGGCTGATGTGTCAAGACGTGCTACTTTATGAGTTGGAGAGACAAAGAAATGACAAAGAATCATGCTGATTATGTTTTGTAAATAAAATTATAGTTTGCAAAAAAAGTATAAACTTTTCCTATAAATAGAGAACTTTGGGACATCATACTGTATATTAAATATGTACTATAATGTGTTTTTTTCTTTTACAGTTTGCATGTCAGAATCACCCAAATTCCATCATCCAGCTTGTTTTTTTTTTTACAATTGGAACTGATGGTATTTGCCAAATTCTGACTAATAATAAAAAAATCTTTAAACCATTATATAAAATTTTATATAGCATTCTCATTGTTGGCCATTTTTTTGTAGTTCTAGAAATTTCAGTGTGTCAATCAAAATAATCAAAGCTGGTTAGTTTATTAAAGTTATTATGCCTATAAATAATAATCAGTCAGAATCTAATGTCTTTTTAATAAACATGCACCCGACATAATTCTTGTGATTACCGTGCAGAACAATTAAAAATTAACTGTAATCTACTAAGGAAATAAGAAACGGTAATCCTGATTAAAAATGAATCATTGGTATGCTTACTTCGTAACGTGCACATGAAGGAGAAAGAATTTATCTGCAACGACAGCAGCAAGCAGATTCTGACTGCACAGCTGAGAATATTAGTACACCATTCCCTTCTCGTCTTACACCTGGAATGTGGAGATGCTTATTTTCCTGTTCTGGATGGTTAAATCATTTATTGTGATTTACTTGCAAGAAGGAAAAAGACACTCATGATAAAATGTATGAACCAAAATTGTTCCTATTATTATAATTATATTATTTAATTTCCTTTCCTTTATTATTATAATTTCCTTTTCAAGATTGGAATACACTTTTAAGCATGCCTGAGGTTGAACTGTTGGTCAATTTGAAAGTGGACTGTCCCAGATACTAGCTATGAAACTTAAAAATCGCTAAATGAGAGTCAACAAAGTATTAATAGTGTACTAATTTCTTACTTGCGCAAAGCTGTAAAAAAAAATACATTAATGCAAACATTTTATCATAAAGCTAAAGCTAATAAAGCTAATCTGTTTGTTTTCTTGCATGTCTGTGTACAGAGGACCAAAATAATGGCCTGACATCCCCATTAAAATACTTTTTGTTTATTAAATTTGGCATACGTTATGGGAAACTACAAGATTTTTTTTAATTTTTTTTTTATTAATTTAATGAACGGTTCAAACCTATTAGCAGAGCTATGCGATGGGAACTCTCCTTATACAGATTTTTAAAAAATACTTACGCAGACATGTAACAACTCTCAACGCTGTTCAAATGGGCTCAGAAAGCACAATCAGGGGGTGTGTGATTTTCTAATTTTTTTTTGACAGTTGTGTAAAGCAGAACCCATCATTATCAATGCTTATAAATAATATGGCCCAGAATCTAATGACGGCTTTAAGAGACATATGGGTGGAAAGTTTAGGGGGCTTTCTGGCTCTGGCTGCAGTACATGGATCCCTGACTGCAAAAAACTCGAAACCCCCTGATGTAGAGTATCCCCCTCTGACAATCTATAATTCATGATGATGATTTTCCTCACAATCTAAATGCATTCTATGCCAGATGCCCTCAGCCACTTTCAGCGAAATAACTTTTACCAAAGTAGTTTGATTCCCTGGAATGTAAAAACATACACTTGTAGTTGTTACAGGTAAAAAGTTTTTTTTTTTGAGTCAACAATGATGTAAACAAAAGCACAGTCCACTTTCAGCATTAATTGCATATGTACATCTTAAATGCAAAATACAAATACGAAACAGATTTTCGGAGCTTTCTTAAAATATATTTTGAATTTTATATTATTTTTCTTTTTTTGTTTGTTTCAAGAGCATTATAGTCACCTGCTTGTGATGTATCCTTGGCAAAAGTTTTGTTGGTAAGCAAATACTCTTATTTAAAATCTCTCCTAATCTGCACACACACACACACACACACACACACACACACACACACACACACACACACACACACACACACACACACAC
>JAQQZT010000005.1:11900211-11936802 GCA_030068275.1 Clarias platycephalus | reverse complement strand
GCTGTCCATTTACTTTTGGTTGCAATAAACTTTTTTGCTCTTTCAATATTCTAGTAGTTATTGACTTTTTGTTTGGATAATTGGCATAGTTCACCACAAATTTGCCACGACACTATGGAAGTTAAATTCGACTTAAAGTCATACCATTTTAATCTACTTTAACATGGCACAACATAATACAAAATATTAACTTGTCACTATGTCTTAATAAAATTAAATAAAAAACACCATGTCATTTCAGCAGGTCAGTATGTCCTGGCATGCAGTATTTTTGTGGAGAAAAGAACATAACCTTGTCCCAATTTTTCCCCCCAGACTGTAAGGAGTTAAACGTAGCAATCTGGCAACACAGCCGCATAGTTAAGTAGCTGTGCTGCTGCTTCGGAGGCCTGTACGGTATTATTATACGGTTATAAGGCTGTATTATATATTAATTTATTTATTTTATTCCACGCTGTCTCTTCTACCAACAGGAAACTAAATAACAAACCTGGCTGTTGTGTGACATCTACATTTCCCACTGATATTCCCAGACTGGGGCTCAGTTTGGCGAAAGCCTCCCAGTCCGCTTGAATGTGCTGACACGCTGGACACCACGGGGCGTAGCTGTGGGCAAACAAACAAACAAACAAACAGCACCGTTAGCACTAGCTGGACATGTTCTCAGGTAACACCAGGAAGCTCTGTGCAGAATAATGCAATGGTACCCTCACAAGGGCTAAACTAGCTAATATGCACACGTGGGACTTTATATTAGCTAGTCATGTATGCTAATATAACGTCGTAGTGCTTCATGAACATAATGACATATGCAATGAAACGTATTAATGGTATACTGATGCCCTTTCACACACGATTTCCGCCTTTTTTGCAGACAGATAAATGGGAGCACAGTGGGCGTGCCGTGTCAAAATTTAAAGCTGTCGATTATTCAAAAACCTACAATTTAAGCACTTTAATACTGATTAATCAGACTTTGTAGAACTACTCACAATTTTAACATCCACTCGCCCTCGAGAATAAGTGTCCAGTTTGAGTCAGCCACTGTCAACACGCTGCTCTCGGTCTGAGCACTGACATTATTTAGCTGGGCTATTAAAACAATTAAAACAGAACCGAACCATATCATATTTCTTAAAAGCTTCAGCTGTTGTGATCGCTTCTGTCCCGCCATATTGGCAGCTAACATTCCTGTATGATAGTCAGAGACCTGAAATGCCTCGCCCTCCTTTTTTTAAGGTAGACCGTAGTGTCAGTATTACTTCCGCGAATTTCTGGTTACTTTGGCAGTGAATATGGTGTCATCTGGTTGGTTGTAATGGCTCCCATCTCGAGTTTGTCAGCAGAATGTCCCGCCTAAGCTTCTCTAAACGCGCCACTTTCTGTTTGAATCCTCCAATAGTTTTTCAGACCCCGCCCTCGTCTGCCTTCGATTAGCTACAAAAATGATTGACGTTTATTATTAGCGCACCCAGGCAAGACTTTCTACAGTATATATGACGTAATAGCGTTGTCCGAAATTCAAGTCACCGAGCTGTTTTCTTTAATTTTTCAGAAATGTGAAAAAAGTAGGCCTATTTTGACGTCTACTTTTGTATTACTGTGGTTAGATTGAATGGGGAACTCACCATTCACCACAAAAATAGCATATTGTTTAAACATTTCTTCGCTTATATTTTACCTAAAAAAAACACAATAAATGTATAGTCATTTTAATTGCTGAAGGAGTAAAATTATGAGAAATCCTCTTAAAAATGTGTAAAGGTAATGATGATCTTTTTTTTTTAAATCATGAAAATTTCCAAACATTTCCGAAAGGTGTACTCAATCACAGGTGTACTAGAGATAATATTAACATCTGAGGAATAACGGATGACACAGCATGAAAAGAAAAAGGTGCAAGAGGACAGATTCTGCACAAAATCACATCATAGGTTCACACAGACTACTTCTGGTTTTGTGCAACGCCTCAAATCATGCACACCTCAAAACTCGAAAATTCCATACAGTATGTCTGCATCATATTTAATTTGTACCTTTACAGTTCCAAAAAGCATTTTGAGCCTTATATATATGTTTATATGAAAATTTTACAGCAAAACAAGTGGACAGTAAAAGGCATTGGAAAATGTAATTATCTAAAAGGTTACATACAGTATACAGAACACAGTTCTGATAGGTTGGAGAAAGTGATTTTTATAGCCTGTAAATATAATTACATTGTAGTTTTAGATATACAGAATACTGTATGTAAATATATTTAAGCAATATCACACAAGAAGGAGTACTGTTGTGCTGAATATCAGCACGACTGTAATGCTGCTCGAAGGCACAAGGGCGCAGCCCGAGTTTGATATTGCTTTTATACAACAGATTATGACCAGTTTTTGATGTATTTATCAGGGTGAGAGTATTGTTGGTGAAATTGTTACCGGTACTACTGTATGTAGCTAAAAGCTGAGGAGAATAAACTGCAGAGATGCTGGACAGTCCTGTAAATCTTGTAAGTTTCTCTTTATATTTCCCCTTATTAGGGTTTAAAATGTCAACTCAAATTCTGGTTTCTGGAGTTAAATCACAAATAGTGTTAAATGGAAAGTTAGTACACTAGGGGTGCACAATTACTTGTTTAACAAACCAGGTAGTGTCCTTGATTATGGGTTACAAAGGAGATTGTTATTCAGCTTAGTGTTAGAAGGTATTTAGCTTTGAACTGTAGCTCATCTGAGACAGAAATAAAACAATTCAGAAATACTTATTAAGCAATTATTAAGTAGACAAAGTGATGTTAAAAATAACAGAACATTCTGAATGTGAGTTTTGGCATGTAACTGCTCTCTGCAGATTGTACCAACCAACTTTCACCCATTCTGCAACCGACAGTAATTGATGGATGTAGAACGCCTGGGATGTGAAGTGACACATACAGTTAAACATCCCTATGCTGTTACCATCTATTATCACCATTCATGGAAAGTCTCTTGTCCAATCAGATTACTTGGTTGTAACTAATTGTTGTATAGTCTTAGTTAATATGTGGTAATAAAAGATATCATTTAATTATTCAAAACATATAGCAGAAATTAAAAAATAAATTTTAAATGATATAAAGCATTGACACTGTATGCGAATCTGCTTATCACTCCATATATATGTATATTTATTTGGATTTAAACCCAAAGTGGAAAATGGCCTAAACCAAAATCTTTTTTAAAGTGCCCTAGTAAAAAACAGAGGAAGAAGCACCAGCACTAAATGCCAGCATTAATCTAAACTAGAGATTTCCCACCCACAGGTATTTTTTTGTTTGTTCTAGCAAAACAAATAAATTCCTGGTCACTGTAAATGCATTGCGTTTAAATCCATTGCATGTACATGGTCCTTTATAGTCCAGTGAACATCATATCTGACTGAAAGTAAAAACCTTTCAGGTACATGACTATTATTATTTTTTTTTTTTTGGGTCTAACATTATCCCAGTCCCACTGCACATCTCTAGTGTCAGACAGATCATATGAGTTTCCACCTCAGACAAGCAGATAGCCAGACAGATATAAGATCATATCAAAATTCATATGTTTTTATATTTTTAGAACACATTACTTCGTTTATTCTGAAAAATGTATTTGGTTGCATTCCTAAAATATATTATAACTGTATATTCTGAGCACAGAAACACTTTTATTAGGTTGTTCTATTGAATTTAACATATTTTCTGATCTGATCCAATGACACATACAGCTAGGGTTGTTACTGTGTCATGGTTTCATGATTAGTCACACTGTATGACTAGGTGGTCATTTCACTGTTAAAATGCTGGAATGACAAATGATGACAACACAAGCCAAATTTAGTGTAAAAGTAAAATTTATTTCTCAACCACTGTTTTTATTTTCTTTTGTTAGTCCTGTGATAGATTCTTTCAGGAATTGAAACCCTGGAAGTACAAGGCCACAGTGCTAACCACTACGCCACTGGGCCACCAAGGAAAGGCATATGAATTATAATTACTAGTTTGTTCCTAATGAGCAAGCCAGGGGCGAAGGTGGCAAGGAAAAACTTTCTTAGATGACAATAGGAAGAATCCTCAAGAGGAACCAGATTCAACAGGGAACCAATCCTCATTTGGTAATATCAAATAGCAGGAATTGAGTTGTGGTCATCCTCTGCAATACGAAGCTGAAAGTTCAGTATAATGAGAAAGGTTGTTGTTGTTGGTCTTTCGGCTGCTCCCGGGTTGAGAAAGTTGTTTAAGTTAATATGAAATCCACTTTTGTTGTTGGATGCTCAGGTACAAAACTTTTTGTGGGAATTTCATTCCTACTGAGTGACTGCATTCATAATCAGAGAAGAACTTTCTGCATGAGCTAAGTCCAGACCATCGTCATGATCAAGTATAACCATCCCCAGTCACCACACGCTTCTCAAGCAGACCACACAGGACCATCCTCAGCGGTGAGCCAGAGGAATCCATGTGGCATTCTAAACAATACCATGGCAACAGTTTGAGGATGGCCAAAATATATGGGTGATATATGAGTGTAAAATTCAGCAGTCCACATAATTTTAACTATACAGTGTATATACAAAAATATGTAAATACTGTACAAAGAATTTTTTACAGTGCTAAACTTGTGCTAAACTACAGTATAATAAAATGTGTCCTTTTTTCCACCAGCTTGTGTTTTCGGTGGTCACTTATTACCATGATAGCATGAAAAATGTGATACTGTATTATATTTTAGACTAGGTTACCATACTGTGAACATTTGAGACCATAACACACTTATGCACAACACAAATCAGGTGGTGAAGAAACTTTCCAACAAGCCTCTGCTATTTACATAATCTGGCAACTTGTAAAGACCTGACTCTAGATATACTAAAAGGATATCTGTATAGCATTAGTATTCCCAGCTGAAAATAATCTGTTTAAACACTTGCCAGTTGGGCGTATTTTGGTCAATCCATAATATATAATCTAACATAAAATCCAATAGTAGTAGAATGCCATCATTCTTTACAAGACAGAATATCATTTGCTTCCCACTCAGCAGCTTGCCAGAAGGCACTGTTTGCTTGATAAAAAAAAAGTTGCCATCTTTGTGTAAGCACAAGAAGTTGCAAATTTTACAATTATTGAAATTCATTAAAAGAAATTCATGTCACCAAATGTTTGTATGATAGTAATTATGATGTTTGGTTTTAAAATGAGCAAGCATATGCCATCTTCACAATTATTTTGACATGTATCTGACTTATGCATGTCTGCATATTTTGAATGAAAACTAAGCAGCATGTGTGAATAATAAGATCTTAACATGATAACAATAACAACAAAAATATGACAACAATAACTACTACCACTACTACTAAAGGTCTAACTACTACTAAGTCAACATAATTTACTAAAATTTAGCTGATGGGATAATCCTTAAATAAGAAGCTTTAAAATATCTTGAGGGCACTTTGACAGGGTGAACTTTTCAATGGTAGTGTACAGTATATTCAATTATTTTCCATATTTCTCCTGTGTACAGGGTCGCGGGGCCTAGAGCATATTTCAGGAGACCAAGGGCATGAGGTGGGGAACACCCTGTACAGGGTGCCAATCCATTGCAGGGCATAAACACTATGGGCAGTTTGGGATAATCTGCAAGTCTTTGGACTGTGGGAGAAAACCAGAGTATTTGGGGGAACCCACCATGCACAGGGAGAACATGCAAACTCCACGTACACAGACCCGAATTTGCAATCGGACCATCGACCATGGAGGTGTGAGACAATTACACAGTGCAAACCACTAAGCCACCGGGCCACCATTTACAGTATACAGTATTTTAAACACAAAAAGTGTATATGGTGTGATATATATTTGGATGATGGACAGTTTTCCAAACAAAAACACATCTTCAAATATTTTATTATTTTAATGATTTTAAATGATTGTAAATATAGTTGCAAGCAATGATGATCAAGCCCAAGGCATCTGTGCCATCGCCGCTTGGGTGCATCACAGCGAAAATGGGCATGTGCATTTAAACGGGAAATACCAATATCCTCTCACTCTGACTCATCTTCTATACCGCTTCCTGTATTCAGGATAAAGAGGCATACCCTGTACAGGGTGCCAATCCAGTGCAAGGCACACAGACATACACACACTACGGGCACAACCTGCATATCTTTGGACTGTGGGAGGAAACCGGAGTACCCGGAGGAAACCCACTAAGCATGGGGAGAACATGCAAACTCCATGCACACAGGGACGGGAATCGAACCTGGACCCTGGAGGTGCATACCAATACCATTATGACATATGTTAAGACCTTCAAAAAGCTCTGGATGCTGGAAAAAAACCCATCATACTATGATGTCACTCAATGTGATATCACCCATGTGATTTCACTCAGTATGATGTCACTCAATATAATGTCACTCAGGAAGTCCTAATGGCAGCAGATTCCAACCTTTGTGCTGATTTTCATGACTTTTTGAGCATGTTAAGACCCGCCCCCCCCAAAAGCCCCGGATGCTTCTTAGAAGAACAAGAGGTAACTTCACACACTATGATGATATAACATTGGAAAAACAACATGCAAAATGGTTGAGAAGCCAACATGGATTCATCAGTTCACCACATGTTGAAGCAACCTTAGTAGCCAACATTGTTCTGACTGTGGCTTAGCACAGTCGCCTCGCCACAGCCAGGATCCGAGTTCGATTCCCGCTTCAGGGTCTGTGTGTATGGGGTTTGCTTGTTCTCCCTGTGCCTGGTGGGCTTTTCTCCTGTTGTTTCCTCCAACAGTCCAAAGACATGCAGGTTTGGGGTTTCCTTCCACAGTCCAAAGACATGAGGCTAACTGGCATTCCCAAATTGGTGGAGGTCCTACCACGGTTGTAAAAACAGGAATAAATACAGTTTCACCATTGGCGTCCATGTAGTTGGACTACAGAGGTTCCTAGGTGGATGGATGGTTATTTATACAGCTAAAGAGCAATGGTTATCTAACTAAAGCTGAAAGAAGGAAACATTCCGCTTGTTCAGGTGCCCCTGTATACTTATATTGATTAATAAGTGGGATGAGTGCAGCCCTTTTCTCCCCTCTACACCGGTTGGGAGCTTTCCTCACCTCGGCTTTGTCCAAACGCACTAGGAGGCGCTGAATCCCAGCGAGCAAAGTGTTCGAGCGCTGAAGTGCCGCAAATGAGTCAATGTGCGGAGGCCACTCATGCTGCCTCCCCCTCCTTCACATTTACTCGCCATCATTCACCAGCGCGCTTCTTTCGCTCCTCATTTTTTTTCCCGTCGGAATTCCCAGCGAGCTCCTTCCCAGGTTTAGAAAGCAACAACAACATCATTAATAATCTTAAATCATGTTCGCGCGCGTGTAGATCTTGTCATTTTGTTTTATTTTCCGCACAGCCCTCAGTCAGTCAGGGCTCTGAAAGAAGACAGAAGATCTCCCTCTCCCTCTGTCTCAGCTTGTTTTTTGTTTTTTTTTGCGTTTGTTTTTCTCTTCTTGGAGGTAAATGTGCATGCTGAATGGCCGGAGCACAGCCCGGGGTTCACGCGCTGCAGCTCAAGCCGGTGTGCGTACCGGAGAGTCTGAAGAAAGGCAGTCGCTTTATGAAATGGGACGAGGTAAGTCATGGACAGCGGCGTGTGCTGTCAGTCTCTGCGATTTCCCCCGCCGACTTGCATGAAAACAAAGCTACCAACTTCAACGATTTCTCCTCGAATGTGCGTCGTTCTTCGACACCCCCGTCTCTAAAAAAAATAAAATAATACAAATAAACAAATATCAACTGTTCTGTTTAAACATCATAGCTTTAGGCAACTCAATCATCCGTTTATCTGTGAGCTCTCAGTCAGCTCGATGCACTGAAATAATCATGTTATTTGTCTTGTTTTTTTTTTTTGTTGCAACCAGTATGTACCATGATGCTTTAAATGTTATTGAAATCCCAGTGTGTGATGACTTTTTATTTTTTATTTGTAATATGTCTAATTCACACCTGAGTGGAGGAAAGAGGTGGATTTCCTTAATAATGGTATATCTGTTACGATATAATAACAGTGTGGTATTGACTGGGAGATCCGCGCAGTCTGCTGTTGCTGTCGGTTGAGTAATTATTGGAGTGTAATGCAGTCCCTCAGTGCTGCACTGTTAATAATGGAGAAGCACTGAGGATGAGGATGCTGATCTGCTCACCTGTTGGTTCTTTGAAAAAGACACCCGAAAAACTCCATCACTTAACTCCAGAGCTGCACCGAAAGAAGCTCACGTGTGCAAGAACAATTTTATCGACAGCATATCATCACCATTCCATACATAAATAACCGCTTGTTTAGTTGATATGGATGGACAGTACACAGTGGAGGTATTTAATAAGGATGCACCAATACAACTTAATATTGGGCCCGAAGCTGACACAGCGTAGGTCATGCACGCAAACATACTGTTGAACATGACTTGTCTACATTAATCATTGTGTCCAGGGATTCCATAAGCTTGGAGAGATTTAGCTCAATTACTAAGAAGATGACAGAGTTTGGGCATTGGTGGCTCAGTGCTAGGTCCGAGTTCAATTCCCACCGAATGTCCAAACCCCAGCCGCTGGGTGCAGTGCCGGTCACTAGCCCCAATAAAATGGGAAGGTTGCATCAGAAAGGGCATTCGGTGTAAAACCTGTGCCAAGTTGTGTGCGTGTGTCCTCGACCACAGCAAGACTGAGCACATCAACTAAAAGGATGACAATATCATACCATCCGTATTGTACCAATGGAAAAGTGGTAGGCATCCCTAGCACTTGACATTATCCATAATTTATGACTAACTAATAGAAACACACACACGCACACAGTGGGCCCAAAACATGTATACATATTTCAAAATGAAAAATATATGCTTCTCTTCTGATGGTTACATGATAGCATCCGCGATGGTGCAACTACTGACATCTTTAGAGGAAACATAATACTACATATTGCTACCATAATTAAATTCGAGTTTTTAAAAGGGTATAGATGAAGGGTACTGTTGAAGTGTGTATATATTTTTTGGTCCCATCTGTATAAAATACAAGTATGTACAGTATGTTGATATATGTGTGCAAGTGAGTGTTTGTCCATATAAATTAGTGGTATTTAATTCCCACACCTAATTTCTAACATTTATGTGAATAATCCAACACTTCTTCCTTTTGCAAAGAGCATTTTCACAAAGTAGTGACTAAATGTGATGCAGATGGTGCAACCCATTCATGCATGCTCATATCTTTCTGTGATCAACAAGAGGAGGCATGTTCTTATGGTGAGCTGCACAATGTGAAACGCTGTTCAAGTCTATTCTTCACTACACCCGCAAAATCTTAGAGGGTGCCAGGAAGCAGACAATAAATAAAGGTTTGTGGTATGCTCACGCAGAAAATGTAGGCAGTTCAAAGCTTGGGCTACACATAAAACTGAAAATATTGGTCTGTTGCTATGGTAACTTTCGTGCTTTTAATCCTTCTCTTCTTGGCTCTCTTACTTTAGCTAAGATGCGCTCTGCCACCCAACTTAGATGTGCTCATGCATGTGGGCAGATCCGCCAAAGGTCTAAAATAACACAATTAGAGAGCTGTAAAAGATACACTGTGCCGCAGTTGACAGTCGGCACTGAATAAAGGGGGAAATGTCCTTTTTTTTTCTTGAAACAGACAGACATTAACTTAACAGCTGACATTTAGTTTTTGTCAAACTGATAAGTTACATGTAAGGTTAAAATAAGATTGTGGTCTCTAATCATTGTGGAGGAGGTGAGCTCTGTGTAGGGTGCTAGGATTTTGTGACTTGCACCGATGCAAGTTATAAAAAATTAACATGAATATGTAGAACACTTATGCAAGGTCTGACTCAAATTTCAGATTTTCATAGACTCATAGCTCACACATGCGGTGTACTAAATTTGATTTGTGATTTTAAGATGATCTATAATTGGCAGTATTGGCAGCTTATGTTTTTTGTTTCATGTTGTAATATCAGCTAGATCTAAATAGTATGACCATTATAAATGATGACTTGTTTTGTTCTGTTAAGGATTCTTCTACAGTGACCCCAGTGACGTTACGGGTGGATCCTCAGGGCTACTTTCTCTACTGGACTGATCAGAATAAGGTAAGAGCTCTGTTCTAGTTAGTGCTAATTGATTTTAATTTAACAGTCTCTCATCAGTTTGCATTTGTTCAGATTCAGTATACAGTATAAGGTTTTAGTATACAGTATGATGATTGAGAATGTAAGGTTTTAGTATACAGTATGATGATTGAGTATATGATGGTTCAGTAAACAGTATGATACAGTACATGATGATACAGTATACTCTATTTTATGAATTAGTATACAGTAGTATGATTCAGTATATGATCATTCAGAATACATGCCTGATAATTCAATATATAAAGAATCAGTGTATGGTGATTCTATGTTTTAAGGTTTAGTATGAAGTCTGATGATTCAGTACATGGTGATACATGGTACAGTATACAATGGTTTAGTATACAGTACAGTAGTATGATTCAGTACGGTATATGATGATCAGTATACAGTTTGTTGATTCATTATGTGGTGATTCAGTATACATTATGATGATTCAATACATGTTGATACAGTACACAGTATGATAATTCAGTATATGTTGATGCGGTATATAGTATGATAATTCAGGATGTTAATACAGGATATGATGCTTCAGTATATGTAGATTCAGTATATGATGTAACTTAGATTTGAGTTTTTGCTTCTGGCTGTGAGTTTGCAGTAACATTGAAAACTTTTATATTGGATGTCAAGGTGGAAAAAGTACATGGGTGAAATGTGATATGTTTTGTAATAATCTAATTTTAGGTAGAATATGTTGCCACACACACATGAATTTGAAAACTTGCCTGAAGGGATATATTTGGGAGAAAGTGTCCGTAGTCCAGATGGATGGCTTACTACCAGCTCAGATAGCCTGAGAGTTCCTCACTGAAGGCCCTGTTTAAAATAATTAATGTCATGGAAATAGTGAAGAAGTCAAACTTTTTTTTTTTTTGCTTCAAAAATACACATGAAACTAATTAGAAAACCCAGTGGTTAGTGAATGAAAAGGTTTGTGCATTATTAATGATATTTAATAAAGTGCAGTGGGAATTATTTGTGATGGTTATTACATGCATGGTCATCATTTATTTCTATACTAGTGTTGTTGCCCAAATGAGCTATTTCGCCTGCTGATGGTGTTAGACTGGTGGGATGTGGGGATTGCAGGAGAAGCAATGTGTATTCTTGGTATTTTAAACGATGTAGAGTGTATTGATTTGGGGTTGGGGTGGGGGGCATTTATCACATTTGGGCTTCATTTAGAAGCTTGCTGTGGTGGCGTTGTATTGGTACTGGTCAGTTTATTCACCCTGGAGGGTATACACATTTGAAATCATCAAAGCATTTTCAGAATCTCAGTCAAGTCATGTAGCATGAAATTGTCAGAAGTTCTGGGTTGTGGAGTGAAGCCAGGCATGGCAAGACTGATATTCCATTCAGTTTCAAGGTATTTGAGTTGTCCATAAACAAATGTGGGATTCCTTCTTTCTTGATCTGTCTGGAAATATGCTGGTTTGTTGTAGTTTTCAATTTTTTATTATAGCAGTAAATTGTCTGAGAGCTTCAGCTTGTGATGTTTAAAAAAAAATCTAGGTAATGGAGTAGTATTGCTTTGTACACCTTTAATATGTTTTGCCCGGTGAGATAGATACTCGATGCCGGTCATTTTAATTAACCGCTCAATTTAATTAACTTCCTAGAAAACATAAAATAATTTTATGTAAAGTTATTTGGTTGATTACGTGATTGGGATGCCATTTGTATCTCATTGATATTCCATATAAAATCCTGGTAAGTGTCCTTCATGTGGGTCAAGTAAATCAATAGAATGTCTATAATGTCCTCATGCTAAGCCCACTAGAGCATGGCAACCACATTTTAAGTATTTGCTCGTTTTATGTTAACAACCTCTGTTACATTCAACCCTGTTACTGATTTAAGAGTGAAATGCACCCATCGCTAGCAAATACACCCCCTATACTCCCCCTAGTTGCATGAGATGAGTTAACTCATTTTTCCATTCCTTAAAATGTTTTCTTAGGTTAAGTGTTGAACAAAAAGCTTTTAAAAGTTTTAATTTAGTTGGAAGGGCTAAATGGCACACACATCATAGAATCACTATCTTAGCTCATAGTATTCAGAGACCATATTTCAAATCATTAAATCCATCAGTACCATTCACTAGAACTTCATGCATGTCATTTATGAGGCAGATTCACATGATTCAGTAGGTCTGGTGATTAGAAAAGCTTCTCATACCTTGCACTCAGCAGTAATTGCTTTCAAAATGATGCAAATAGATTTGTGAGTGGGTCAGGTTTCAGCGCATCATGTAATAAGGTGCTATTGTGCTTCTTTCACAGAGCATGTGTGAACATGATTTTAAAAAGTATGAATATATAGGTTTTTTTTTTTTTTTTCCATTGAATTTCACAGGATGGACAATAGTTTGGAGAGTTTTGTTCATTTCATCAGAAATCTTCTCTCATAATTGTAATTATTAACAAGTCACATTCTATGACCCCACATTTTCACATGTTTAATACATTTTTCACTCATGCCTTTAGATCCAGCTTTATGTCTTTCAAAGAGATCACTTATACTGCTCAATTTTGCCTCAATGCTACCCATGTGTATATTTTTCTGACCTTAACTGTGTTTTCGTGTTATTGTAGGTAAAAATGTGAGTTTTGTAATACAGCTAACGGTTGAGGAATGAAAGAATCTGAGGCAATATCTCTTTGAGTGAAATTTTTCAGATTCACTATTTTTAAGAAATTTGTAGCTTTAGAAAATTTTTGACTGATATAAAGGAATGATGATCCTAATCAAACTGTCCAAGAATCACACACAAAAAAAAACAGTAAAAAGCAGAAAATCCTGTTATACGTATAAGGATATAGCATATCTACAGTATATAAGCATAAAGTCGTTCCCTGTTTTTAAACAATACACAATAATATGAATAGATATTTATAATATGATATATAAAAAAAACTATGCTTGGGACAAATGTGGTTTATTGCCATTATTTTTCATAATGCTAAAACATTAGGGCTTAAGAAATGGCTTTATACTCACCCTGTATTACTCATATCTTATAAAGTCTTTTGATTCATTCAGATACAAATTCTTATTCAGTAGGATCAAAATGGACATCACGGCACCTCTGCAGAATAATTAAAACAAATTGTTTTTGGTCTCTACATTCAAAGGTGATCAATTGAGCAACATTTCACATTTGACCATGCAGTTTACATTTATGGGATTTGGCAGACAACCTTATTCAGAGCGACTTACATATATCTCATTATACATCCTTATGATATTGGTGGTCGTGGTGGGGTTCAAACCTGATACTTTCTGGACCATAGTCCAATACCCCAACCACTGAGCTTACAGTTGGTTGTATCATCTTTGGTTTCCAACTAAGCCTGGAATACACCGCTTACCCCCCAGAAAGATCAATATGAATTAATCAATCAGGGAAATGCAAACTACAAGACACTGATAACCTGCACCAAAAACAGTTTGTATAGAATCGTTCCAAATTGAATAGAATTGAGTTTTCATAGCTGCATGTACTATCCATCTTTTCGAATGGAGCTCTTGGTATCCTGATCCTAACAAATATGATCTGTACACATTATTGAGATCTAAATGACTATGCTCTATGCAATTTGTCTTTTAAGGATACGCAAGCACATTATCTTCTGGGATGACTGGATTGTCTGAAATGAATGTGTGTCAGAATAATGCAGTAGTGCAATCCATTCTGCAAATCACAGCTCACAATGACTTATTATACGTTTGTGCTTTGGTACCGAATGTGCGAGGAAATCATAACTAGTTGCTAGTGGCAGGAAAATAATAGCATGCTGTAGTGTTATGCAAACCAAGGGTCTCATGATCAATACTCGCGTTTCTATTTTTAGAGGACTGCAGGTTGGCTTGTCGCCAGCGAGAGGCACAGCAAACATGACATTCATTTAGTACACAGTAGCAGTGGACTGCTGCCATTGCATCAGTCGCGCAAGTTATTCTCAGTCTAGGAAGTCAGTAGACTGCGCCATCCTGCACACTGCCAGCACACTGAGTGTATCACTCAGCCTAAGTGGATTCTAAACAAGGAATATGCTGGTCTTGTTAGGTCAAATCATATTGTCTGCGACTGTGCCTTCCACAAGCTTCTTTCAAGTGTGTCTGTGACCCAAAGTCCCCTCCATAGGCAGCCTTCTTGTTCGGTTGCCATGGCAGTACTGAAGCTTACAGCTCTTCTTGAATTTGAGTTCATCCAGATGAGAAAGATAATGAAAGAGGGCAGGAACGTGTGAAATAAAGCCACGATATTTATGCCGATTAATCATCGATGCCCTTTCTTTTATTACTACATAGTTTAAACAATAGACACTTCCAAATTCCAAAATATATTTTTTCCAGCTCATAAATCACCCCATATGTCATTGTATAGAATATCATGCAGATAGTGTCTGATGCATGATGTCTGTTTTCACAGTGATGTTTTATGATGTCTTCATGAATGCAAAGAATAGACTTCTATGGTTGTGTGTGAAAATGATACAATTAAATGCATTCATTCTTATTTTTATGTTATAAATAGCTTACAAATAAGCAATCAGTATTTATGTAAGACAAGTAAGTAAAATACCAAAGAACATTATACAGAGCGGTAGGTAAGTAATGAATAGGTTGGAAAAGTAATATTAATCCTCAAGCCCTGAAGTTCTCCTGGTGCATTTTTGTGGCAATACTGAGAAAACATGCATAAATGTTTTTGTTGAGGACTAATCAATAGGCAACTAGAAAACCAGACGCCTTTAAACTATCATCATTTTTCCAGGCAACAAATCACTAGAGTTTCATCGTACAGAACATTATCTTACAAAAAGGTTTCCTGTGGGAAATAATCGTAATTGATCTTTCCTTAAAACCCACTTTGATTTCCATTTAAATCAGAACTGCAAAATGATATGTTTTACAGTATTTCAATTTTATTTTTATGTTATACATTTGTTATGCATTAAAGACGAAATGTCCCGTTACTGCTTCTCCATCATAGTCAGTCTATTTGTAGTGAAGTTCTTAACATGTCATTACATATGACGTTTATACTATTAAACGGATTATAATTAGTGAACTGTTTAACTCTTAGCCATTAATTATACAGTAGGGTAATGTTCATTTATTCAATCACCTTCACTGAATGTTTTATTCAAGGTTAAGGTTGCAGTGGCAATTAACTTATATTGATGTTAATTGTACGTGGTATTTCATTTCTAAATGATTATATGTTATTTAAACATATACAGTACAGTATGTAAAATGGAAAGTAACAATACCTTTAAAAACAAAGAAATAAAATAGGAGATGACAAAAGATGATTGAAATCTCACTATTCACTTACTGCTTAATTATAATATATTATATTATTTTTAAATTATAATATGTTTAATGCTTGTTTACTACCTAATGTAGTTCACTGCTTTCAACCATGCCATGAAGATGCAGTCAGATTTAGATCTAGAGTTTTGCTATAGTTGTCTAAAAGGATAGCGATCACCTTTTCCAAAGCTGTAGGAAACATGGAACTGAAATCAACTGCTACTGTATGTTTAACACACTGATTCATTCTGTATCCTTGGTGTTGTTTCATTAAACTTTTATGGAATGGAATCATTGTTCATGTTGGCTAATCAGCTTGTTGCTTGCTGTCTTTATTTTCAACAGGAAACTGATCTATTGGATATTACCTATATCAAGGATGCAAGGACTGGGAAATGCACTAAAACACCAAAGGTAAGCATCTCCAACCACTGTTACAGTATGTTATGTTTATTCTTATATTTATTTTTCAGATTATACTTTTCCAGTTCTGTTCATTAGGTCTAAAGTACCTTGTTAAAAAAACAAAACAAAAAAAAACTGTTTACTTTTTCACCTGCTGTATGTCCTGCATGACAATCTAAATATAGATTTAGTGGGTTTGTGGGTGATAAGAATCACTCACTGAGGGTAATGGGATATGCAGTCTAGGACAAAGTGCCAGAGGCAGACATCTGGATCCACATTTAAAAGCATCTAAAATAAAATAACAAAATAATATATGTAAACAACAAACTTATATTATTATTATGAGTGTGTGTATATTATGTAAAATATATATTATTGTGAGAGTATATATATATATATATATATATATATATATACACACTGTATACACACACACACAAACACTGCTCACACACACATATATACTGTATACATAGAGTATATATGTCACATATATAAGGTACCTCACTCTTCTACATTTATAAGATATGGGCAACAGTGTATAATGTGATTAATTTGATCAATATTTCTCTTCATTTGCTGTGTTAGTTTGGCAAACTGTGCACACATCATCTTATAGAGAGTTCTTGGGCAGAGCTGCAAGGTGTCAAGAAAAGTCAGGGGAAGTCAGGAGAAATCTCCTGTGGCCAGGTCAGAGCTGACTAAGTAAATCTTTTAGTTTTGCATTCATGTGAATATGCCTGCAGCTCACCGTGAGCCATCCATCCAGCCACGCACACGAAGGTCGAAGCTGTTTGAAAAGATAGAATGAATCATGTCGGGTGATTTGAGGCAATGTTTCTAAAAGGATCAGATGTATTACTCAGCACCTATCAACACCTGACATAGACAGCGTGATTGAGAGATGCTAGTTAGCTAGAGGGAGGATTTTCCTAAATCATCTTCACATATGTTAAGGCTAGAATGGTTACACGCAGCTGGAAAAAGATACAAAATATTTCACTTTTATGCAATCGATCATCCCAAAAGCAATCTTGGCTACAATGAAAATTGAGTGGCTGCTCTAGGCAGGAGCAATGAGATTCCCATCTCTGATCGCTACTCTTATTCCCGGAGGCGCAGTAAAGCCGTAATAGAAAACCATTTGGTTTTAAAGCATTATCAGCCCATGATTGCAAAGTGCAGCCTTATTGCCATTATATAGAGAAGGGGACCTAAATGCCATACTGTTGTGTGTATGTGATATGTGCTTGTTATAAAAACTGTCATACAGTAAATGTCAAAATTAAAACGGCCATTAAACTTGTTGACACTGCAGGAAAGCGATATATAATATAAGCAGAAACAACAAGACAAGTCATCTTTTAGCAACATCTGTCTTTCTTTCTTTCTATCTTTCTTTCTTTCTTTCTTTCTTTCTTTCTTTTTATGTCATAAAATTATTCACAATTATAAAATCGTTATATTTTTATAAATGTTTCTCTTTCTAATTATGTTTATAATTAGGGCCAGGGGTAGCTCAGTGGTTAAGGCATTGGATTACGGTTCGGAAGATCCCAGGTTCAAACCCCACAACCACCAAGTTGCCACTGTTGGGCCCTTGAGCAAGGCCCTTAACCCTCAACTGCTCAGATGTATAATGACATAAAAATGTAAGTCGCTCTGGATAAGAGCGTCTGCCAAATCCCTAAATGTAAATGTTTATTGTGAGATTTTAATACCATTGACAATAGTGAGGCGGCACGGTGGTGTAGTGGTTAGCACTGTCGCCTTGCACCTCCAGGGGTCCGGGTTTGATTTCCGGCCAGGCTCGATTCCCGTCTCTGTGTGCATGGAGTTCGCATGTTCTCCCCGTGCTCTGGGTACTCCGGTTTCCTCCCACAGACCAAAAGACATGTAGGTTAGGTTAATTGCCCGTAGTGTGTGAATGAGTGTGTGAGTATGTGTACGTCTGTGTGCCCTGTGATGGATTGGCACCCTGTCCAGGGTGCCCTTGTGCCCTAAGTCTCCGGGGATAGGCTCCAGGCCCCCCGCGACCCTAAATGCAGGATTAAGCGGTATAGAAGGTGACTGACTGACTGACAATAGTGATCTCAGCAGAGGGCTATAACATTTTGAGATTGAGTTTATTAAATAAGAGAGATAACTGTAGAGAGATAACGAGACATTTATCTAAAAAAATGTATCACATGTACTGTACGTGTGAAATTAAGGCCAGGATTACATAGTGGACTGTTTGTAAGCAGGCATCTGTTGAAAAGCCGCTGGCGCTTTGCTAGTGGTGCTGCTTTTGGTAATGAACATATGGCTTTCGAGAAACAGTTTTCACAAGTGCCAGAGATTTAAACTAATTTCCGTGTATAATCAATGTTCTTGTTTCGATGCACACAATAAATTTGTTCAGCAGCAACCTTTTCACTGGACTGAAAGGAATCCACACTCAGGCCAGCAGACGAAGGACTGAATACAGAGCTTTAATCTTAGTGGAAGGAACTCCTTTTTAATTTCTGCCTACTTTTTCTCAAGCAAAAATTGCCTCAAGGAGGATTATCAGCTCAACGCCACTGCCATGAAATCAGGCTCCTCCATCTGTTGACACTACTCTAGAGGAATTGAGAGACCAAGAGCCTTTTTGGATGGCAAAACAGATCAGAAAAAAGTTTTAAGACCTTAAGTTTATTATTGTTTTTTATCCTTTATATTCGGAAGTGGTGCACTGGCAAATTTGTAATGTGAATCCCCTGTTTTTTTTTATACACATACTGTAGTTAATCTCTTTGCCATGGAGGGCTGGCGGTCAAATTTACTTTGGCAAAAGAAATAATATGAACAATATGGCAAAGCACCATCCTTTCATTATTCACTCGTTCCTCTTCAGTAATCATTTTATTCTGGTCAGGGTTGTGCTGGATTCAGAGCCTGTCCTGGGAACACTAGGTGTGATGCATGAATACATCCCTCACAGCGCACCATGCACACACACACACACACACACACACACACACACACACACACACACACACACACACACACACACATACATTTTCAAACACGTATTAGCAAACATAATCCACCCACTGGCAAGTTTCTGGAAGGTGGTACAAAGTCAGAGAACCCTGGAGGAATCCCATACATCACAAAGAGAGTAAACTCAGTGATAGGATCAAAAATGGGACCTTGAGGCTGTTGTTTTACCTGTGTCACTGCACCACCCACTTCTTATTATGCTGCCATATATGCCTTATATATGCATGTCATACCAAACCTACATTTAAACAAAAATATTTGTTGGATTATTCGGATGCTGTAATTCATCCAATCTCCCGCAGACACACTCATCTGGAGTGTTCGAAATTGGTCAGATGCTAATTATGATTTGTTATGCCTAGTGGACACTACATAGCTTTCGAAATGCTAAAATTTCCTTACTGCTCACACTACACAGCAATTATCACTCACATTCTGTTTCCCTGTCAGCATAACAGTGAGTAATAAATGACGGTCGATGAGGCTTAGACGTTACTTGATCTGTCACCTTCTCATAGAGGGACTGCTTCCAAAATCCTACTGTCTTAATAGAATAACAGCGAGAGGAAGTCGCGAAAACAAAACCTGCAACTTGCTGAAACAGTCATTGGAAGGAGATATTACGGATTTTCAGATTCAGCATCAAATAAACGTTTATGCTCTTGCCAAAGCTATATCGGTCTCCTGTGCAAGCTCCACACAGAATGCAGTATGCCCTTTGGCATGATTGTTTTTATTTTCGTCGTTCGCTGAGCTTTCTCACCGACCATTGCTCATCACTGTTTTTATTCTGTGCATAAAATAAAATTAGATGTGGGAAGTTCCAAAGTACGCAAAGCATACAAAAAGTCCAAAGCCTGACAAAAATACATACATAGAAAAAACGGTAGCACTAAACAGAATAGTGTTAACAAATTAGACTTGACTTATCTTGCATGCATATTGCTTAATAAGTTAAGAATTATTTGGAATAGACAGTTATTTTAAATTGCATATTGTTGTATAAATCAGATTTTTATTCCATTGTCTAAATTTTAAGCAAGCATTATTTTTTTATTCATTGCCTTATTTCTCTATTGTTTGTGCATTTGTATGATTTTACTATTGTTTTATTCCAAGCTTTTGTCACACATAGAATGCAACCTAATTGTTTATCCATATAGCTCACAAGATGTATTACTTTTGAATAAAGTTGAACTAAGTGAGAGATCTGTGTCTGTCTGTAGACAGGGGAAATCATGCCATTAAACTTCACACTTCTTAAGGAGTCTTAAAGGGATAGCACAGTGATTAGTTGCTGATCTGGGTGGCGGTTGCAGATATCAATAATATGTTGGCAAGAGGTAGATAGGAGATGAAATCTTGATGTGCACTTAGCATTAGTGGTACTCATTTATTCACTGTAAGTCTCTGTGATATTACTTATGAGTCCATAGATTCATCACTCCACAGCCTCTCTACTGGAGTTCCTCAGGGATCACTTCTTAGTCCACTCATTCTCCTGTTTTATTAAATCGTCATGCAGAATGATATGTTGACGCTGCTTCTCATACCACTATTTTCCTCCATTTCAAATCCCTAGTTTCAATAAAGATTACAGATTGTCTTTCTGAAATCTCTCTCTCTTTTTTTTTTAATGGAGTCCCATTATCTCAACCAAAATCCTGTCAAAACAGGACAAATCTACATACTGCCAAGAATGTTTCCTTCTCATTCAAGCTCTATTTATTTTTAGCCATATTTATTATTTCATGTGACACATTGTCTGAGATCACAGCATTTACTTCCTCAAATTCGAAACACTTGTCCTTGGAATTCCAGATCTCAAAAGCTCCACACATTCTACCCACTAACCTTAATTCCGAATTGCACAGCTCAGGTCTGGCTTTAGAATTCTTCAGGTCTGTCTCTGAGATCTAACCATGCATGCTGCTGGCGAAAATTGGAAGCAGAGGGAGGCATGAGCAAAATACAGGAAAATGCCATCTGAGATTTTTTTTGTTTTTTTTGCCACCTTTATCTTTGATTATGGCCTATCCATGTGTAAGACAATTCCTCATACTCTCAGTACCATTCTTTAACAATTTGAGTCCTGGAATATGCCCGTGCCATCAGGGAAGAAAAAAAAATCATTGATAAGATGAGAACCTGGTCATTCAGTACATTCAGGTCATCAGCTTACTTCATTTTATTGCCACATAACTACTGTAGACCTGACCAAGTGAAGCAACCCCAGATAGTAACACTGTCTCCAGAGGCTTGTGGCCACTATGCCTGATGTGTGCATCTCTTTATGCATTTCCTTTCTAACCTGATGTTCCTATCCCTCTGATATAGGTTCAGTCTCTGATTCATAGCACCAAAGTCCAATCTTTATGCTCCCTAACAAATTGAAACTTTTCTGATTATTCTCAAGTACTGTAGTTTTCTTATGGCCACAAAGCTGTTCACAAAGCTAAATGCTCTAACTTTCACTAACAAGCATAGGTCTGATTTCTACTGTCGATTTTTATAAAACTGTAACAAGTGTTTCTGTTTGAACAAGTTACAGTTCAGCACTATCGTATGCATTGGTGAGTTCTTAACCCATGTCCAGTAATTTTAAATCTCCTTAGTTGTTTTTGTTGCTTGTTAAAGGACCAATAATTAAACCTTTCTGAAATAATTATTACTTTTATTATTTTTTTGGCCGGGCAATTTTTTTTTTTAGTGTTGCACAATTCCAAATTTGGTTCCCTGATAAGGCAACACAAAAGTGTTTGCCCTACCATCTGTCCATCCTTGGATGGGAGTTCGAAAGAGCATAACTGCGCTCTGAGTGGGCGGAATAGCCTAGGCTTTCTTGAAAACCACACTGATAATAGCCAGTCATCTGTGTCTTGCGTAGGATGCAGTATGAGCTGGTGGTGACAACTGGCTAAGACCAAATTAGGGACAAAATCAAAAAAAATATATCTTCTGCCAAATCTGCAGGCAGAATCATGGTCAAAAAACGATTTGAAATGATCAAACGATCCAGCCAGCATAGGAATATAAGAGAGAGAAAAAAAAAACACAGTATCAAAACACTGAAGAGCAAAAATGGCCAGCACCAGGCAAACAAATGCAATATAATGGTCAGAGTTGCACACAGTAAATAGCCTGTAAACCGTTTACATAGACAATGATTGGGAGAAAACAGGAAGCAGGTGCTATAAGTCAGATGTTCATTAAGATGTTTGGGCTGGATTTGAACCAGGATGAGGATAGAAACTCCTGGATTGGCAGTGGACCTGGACCTGACAGCTCCTTTTCTGTCCTTGTAGATTGATATTAAAATAAACATCCTCCTCCATTCCACATGGCAGAGTACATCTTTGGCTTACTCAAAAGTCTGAAGGCATTCAGGCAATATCTCAGATAACTTAGTTACTGAATAAAACAAGTTGTGCAACCAACATGTTTTTTTTTAGTCCTTCAGGTTATATTGCACATATTACAGATTATTTTAATACCTTGAATAATTGTATCAAATTCCCCCTAATAATAACATTAAATAAGAATGATTAAATAAGAATCATAATGCAGCCCTACCTTGGTAATTGCAAATTATTTATGATTTAATAAAGCCAGCTTTATTATACCTTTAGTACTAAGCCTGTGATTTCTCATCTCATAGGCACAGTGAAGCTTCACTTTGCTAGACCGTGGGCTAAACATTTGGCCAAATCCTGTTCTCAGTGGCAGCAGAGTCTTGATGGATTGTTGCCATAGAAACTCTTGTGGAACAGCTCCCCATGTGTGACCAAAGCCATAGGCAAAGGGAGCTAATGGGGTGGGAAGAAAGGGCATCCAACATGGCGAGGAACTGAGTGAGGACAAGGTGACAATACAAACAAGAGCATTTTACTGCAGACAGGTTGCAGCCCTCCCCACGTTCACAGCTGACTCATCGCATCCAAGACGTCCTCCTCCTCAGTGTGCCAAGTATAATGAATATGCATTTTAGGCCATTCTCACTTGGATAGAACTGAGGGAGAATGTTTGAGGAGACATGTTATTACCATACATCTGTTATGTGTGGGGGTGGTGGGTCACGTCGGTGGGAGGGGGATTGGAGTGTGTAACTTGACTGAATGAAACAAAGTGTTTGTTCATGTAGGTACAGTACAGTATATGCTCTGATGTGTGGAATGCAAAAAAGTACATCATGGTTATGTTTATTTCTGCTAAATAGTCAGATGTAGAAGAAAAGCAAATGAAAATAGCATTACATCCTAAAATCTGAATAAACTGACAAGTATATGTTCTTGCTTTTTATTTTGTTATATATTAAATATGAATTAATTTATGACCCACAACTCTTATCCATTGCATAGTTACTAGATTTCGTAGTGTTTGCAGTAAGAATTCTAAATGAAATGTATTTTCTTCCAGCCTGGATAGATTTTGCCGAAAATATGGGAAGCCTTTATTTAACCACACATTATGTTAATCCTGAGCCATCATCTGAAAATGTCAAGAAAGTTGAAGCATTCAACTGGCACATCTTTCACTTTCATTCAGCTTATTAAACTCCCCTCTCCCAAGGCCTTCAACACCTCTAATGAAATCTCATGTAGTCACTGGAAATGGTTCCCCATGCTATGAAACTCTTGGATAGCTTTCTTTTTCTGTTGTTTTCCTTTTTCCCACTCTGCCTATATACAGTAGCTTTGACTTGAATTTGAACACTAAAATAGAACAGCTAGGCATCGAAAGCAAAGCTCATCAGTTAGGAAACAGGAAATCACACAATTAATAAAGGTTGATTGTGTGTGGAAGAATAATCATTAACCTGACAGGATAGTTCAAGCAGGCATTAAAATAAATTAGAAATAAAATCATTCCACAGTGCATAAAGAAAGTCCTTCAGAATGTGTGGGCACAACTAATGTTGAAAGATAAAATATAAAAATAACATATGTGTATAAAGAACATGAACTGGGCAGGGAAATCCAAGAAATGAAATCTCACAAGCCATTTTTCAGCAAAGTGCATTAAATTAAAGTGTAAAATTGCTGTGCCAAGTCCAAATATATCAAAGATGCCAACATGGGCCAGAACACAGCTATGAGTCATGATGAGTAGGAGCAACCTCTCCCGTTGTGACCGAAGTGCACTGGTCCCTTTGTAGCAAATTGGATTGAATAATTTAACCTCCTTCTAAATGTTCACTGTGTGATTTCGGAGAGTGCTCAGACCTCGCAACAATGATGATGAAAGTAAGTAACAGTAATGTAAGAGTTGATACAGATGTCCATTCCCATTGTGGATTTGTCCTAAATGACAAAATGCAAGATTTGTTCTCTTGAAAATGGAGGTTGTTAGGAAAGTAGAATGGTGAGACATTTTCCATATTTACTAGATACTCACTTATCTGTACTCTGGCCATATTTTTGAATTACATTTGTTTAGTCATTTTTGGGGGCATGGTGGCATAGTGCTTAGCAGTGTGGTCTCGCGCTTCCAGCGTCCATGGTTCATTTCCCGTCTCGGGTCAATGTGCATGAAGTTTACCTTTTCTCCTTGTATGTGGTGGGTTTCTTCTGGGGACTCCAGGTTTGCTCACACTGTCCTGAGACATCAGGCTAATTGGCATTTCCAACTTCCACATAGTGTTTGAGTGGGTGTGCACGTGTGCCCTGCAATAGATTGGAACCCTATCCAGGGTGTACACCACCACAAGCCGCGAGTTACCTGGGATAGGATCCAGGCTTTCCGCGACCCTGTACAGGACAAGCGGTATAGCGAATGAGTGAGCGTAAGTGAGTGAGTGAGTCATTCTTTTGGCTTTGCCTCAGACAGCACACAGAAAATTGGAAAGTTATTGCATGTCATTGTAATTATTTTCTGATGGCTGATGCAAGTGTAGCAGGGTCCAACACACCTGTTGACCAGAGTGATGTCATACTGCAGATGGAAAAGCTGAGTGGGGGACAAGGTTAAAACAATTTCAATTTGAAGTAAAATTTGATCCAATAACCTTGAACAGGCTGTAAAAAAAAATAACATTTATTTATTTAGTTATCTATCTATCTATCTATCTATCTATCTATCTATCTATCTATCTATCTATCTATCTATCTATCTATCTATCTATCTGTCTATCTATCTATCTATCTATCTGGCAACCACAATAACAAATCATAATCCATTTATTAATATACAGAAAGCACTTAACAATATATTTTGAGTGAGTGAGACCTATTAAAGTCAAAATGTGATACATGACACAATATTTGCCATAAAAGCCTCTGTCATACAGCCATACTTCACTGGCATCTTCTTGCCAAGTTTTTACTGGCTCACTAATTTTGACTGACACAGTACCTTGGCATGTATTCGAGGTTAAAAGATCCACAGCTGCATATTCTAGCATAAACTTTCACTTCTACAAACTGCCTGATATGCAAAGAATTCATTTGGCATCATATGCTACAAAACACAGAGGAACAGACCCATGTAAATACACTGGAAAAGTGTATGAAGAGGACTGAAACACTTATCACTGGGAGTGACAACATTGTTCATGTAGCCTGGAGGTTGTGCATTCTTAATGCAGACTTTCTGGAGTGGCAGGCATATAAGTAATGCCCGTAAGGAGAATAAGGTTCTCTTAGTGCTATGTCAGAGTTGGTCCCAAGTGACCAGCCTGTCCATAGGTGATAATGCCCCTCTTGTCCTTCCTCCGTAACAGATGACCTGTAGATCAAATTGCCATTCTCTCTAGGTAATACAATAGGAAAAGCACTAGACATAACAGAAAATGCTGTGCAGTTTGCCTTCATACTGTAGATCACTGCAATGTCAGTTGATTGGTTTATAGAATAGGATAAAATGACCTTGGACAGAAATAATGCCCTTAACCACAATTTCCATAAAATAAACTCTTGCATCTTTGCAGTGGAATGGTTTCACATTCTTGTTCCAAAATCTAGTCCCAAGTCTAGAAGGCTTCTAGACCAAAGCTTTCTCAGAAGAATAGAGGCTCTTAGATCAGCATAGGAGGAACAACTCGGTTTTAATGCCCATGGAGTCAGATTTGAATGGTCAGTCCTCAGGCATATATGTTTGGCTATATATTGGAACTAATAACTAATACAAAATAAGCAGTGTCAAATACTTGCTGTCAGATTGTGTTATTAAATAGCTAAATTTTGCTATGGTTAGGGATGGGAATCACCAGTCCCTACCCAATATAATCTTATCACCATACATACTGTAGGTGCCGATTCGATTTATATTGCAAATCTGTACCACAAGCATCACAATTTATAAATAAATATTCTGATTACATATTACATCTTTTGAATTTTGTTACAATTTTAAAACCTTGAACCTTATATCTTCTCTTTATTTCACAGCTTTACTGAATTGAACATGAGTAATTAAGTGGTTCCCATTCCTTATAACTTTAGTTTTATTCTTATACATTCACAACATTTTTGTTCAACTGCCAAACAGTGCAGAAAAAAATCAAAGTAAACATGTTTCAGTGTTTTTTTCTTGTTCAGTGAGAGAAATCTAGCCTCTGTTGAGCTTTAACAAGTGCATCAAAGTCAGGTTGAGCACATCTGTCATTTATGCAAAATTTTGAAAGTAGGTTTTATTTTCTTAATTCCAAGCAACCTTTCGCGGGCCAGTCAGAATCGGGCCGCGGGCCGCATTTGGCCCACGGGCCTTAAAATGCTCGGGTCTGATTTAAAGGTTAACTTGAAATTGTATTAAACTAAATTTTTATTTTGCAGAGCAGCATAAATATCTGTTATGTTAGCTATTACAATTGTTGTTTCTAAACAAGTTTAACATATAATACACCACATGGGGTGCCAACATGGAAATAGTTGGAAATAGAGTGCATGACCTGTAGGACTATAAAGGAATGGTTACATTTTACCACCTTAAACCACACTTGACAATGAGTGTAGTTTCGGGCATGCGAGGGCATGCAGTTTCTTTCATGGGCTTGCGGGCATCTAATGCAAATGATTTTTAAGATTAACTTGCACTCTCTTTATTTTGTTTTGTTTTGAGACTGGTGTAAGTGTGTGGGTTTCAAGACTAATTTGCTCACAAGAGTTTGGAGAAAAAGGCTGATTGGATGCTTTTTAATGCATGCCTCTTTTGATGATGTAACGCAATAAAAATGTGTTTTGTTGCACTATTCACAAGCACATTGTGTACTCGGCACAAATTCAGTTACATGTTGGAGGCTGATTGGTCAAGCTGAAAACCAGCCATTTCTGGCCACTGGCTTATCAACCTGTGCATCTCTATTATACATGTAAAAAAATCTAATACAATTTTTTATTTTGGAGTCAGTATGGCGACACTTGAATCGGCACAAAAAAGAATAAATTTACGACTGAATCGATTTTTCCCCATCTCTAATAGTTATACGTTTTTGCTCAATGCATTTGGCAATCTAAGAACAAGGGATAAATTAATCGAAACACTGTACTTATACAGTAAATAAGGAAATTTGTGGTGTTTTACATTTGTGCATATTTCTTATTCACAGTCATGAAAATACCCCCTCAGTAGTGTTTTTGAATGGACAGTTAATGGTTCTATTTGGACAGTTAATGGTTCTATTTGGACAGTTAATGGTTCTTACTGTAGCTTCCAGTAGATAAATGGATGGATGAGTGGTTGGATGGATTGATAGTTGGATGAATAAATGGTTTCATGTTCTTCTCGTTGTTGTTTTGTTTCTTTGGAGAATGAATTTCAGCCAGAGAACTTGCTCAGAGAACGATTTCTTGTATCAACACCTTCAGAAATTCGGACATAATAAATACTTTTAGATTTTATAGTTTTAAAGTGTGATTTAAAAAAAAATGAATAAACAATTGTGAAGCTTTATCTTGCAAGCATTCAAATGCTGTCCACCATGACAGCTGCTAAATCAATGGAAAAGGTCATTAGCAACATTGTGTGCATTGAGCAAGGGACTGTATAACGTGACTATTATTGGCACACGTCTGTTCCAGACAAATGTTTAGGAGTCCAGGAAAAAAGGAAATTACACTTTGTCACCTCTTCAGTGTGTCCATAATCAGCATATGATATGTTTTGTGGTGTTTTGGTTAACATATCCAGCTCTTATATTATAAATAAACAGCAGTATATTGGTCCATTTGTTGAGCCTAATGATGACTGTACTGTATGTTAGCCATTTCTAACTGTATGTGGTAGGAGATATTAACCTACTGCTTTTATCTTTCACCAGGAGGCCAAGCTGCGAGAGTTACTTGATGTTGGGAACCTGGTGGGGCGGATAGAAAACAAGATGCTGACGGTGGTCACAGGGCCAGACATGGTCAACATTACATATCTAAATTTCATGGCTTTCCAAGAGGAAGTAGCAAAGGTACTATAAGGAAATATAGTATGTGTATGTGTGTGTATATATAAAAATAACCTGATGATATTAGGCCTTATTATTAAGCTAATACAACCTCAGACGTATAACAACAACTTTTTTCACTGTGCCATTATTTTATTATTGCATACGTGCAATACTAAGTACCACCTTACTGCTTCTACAGGATTTAAGAGGGTAAGTTGCAGCCAGGTGCTGCTAATCATCAACTCCTGATTAACTGATCAGCAGCAGGTGTGCAGTCATACAGGAACCGATTATTTCCAGTTACTGCTGCTGAAGGTGGATCTACAAGCTATTGAATCATGAGATTTTTTTCTTTTTGGCATGATGAAAAAAAGTTATATTTGTTGCTTGTCTGAGGTTATATTTGCCTAATACTAACATCTGGTACGAATTTTTTTTATGTTTTTACACAAAAACACAGAGAATTAAAAGAGGGGGTCCTAACTGTTGAACATTGTATGTGTGTAGATACTGTAGATAGATATTGTGTGTTAGTGTGTATATAATAAATATATTGAAATATACAGTATAGATATACATTGTTATGTCATTTGTAAGAAATTATATATAAAATGTGTATTGACAGTTTTTTATTGTCTATTGTCCTCTGTTAAGGAGTGGGCAGAGGATCTGTTTAGTCTGGCTTCCAACCTGCTGGCTCAGAACATGAATCGGGAGTCGAGCCTGGAAAAAGCGTAAGCACCCGCAGATAGGCTCATGTTGTCTACATTTATCCCTCATGGCTTTGGATGAAACATGACAGTTGCCATGAGCTTTTCACACTTGAGCATTAGCCTTAGGGCACCATCACACCAAAGTGAATACATTTCTATCAAGGCATCAAAACACATTTATCTATTACCGATAGAGGGGTTTAATTTTTTTTAATTGTTTACACAGTAATAAAAAGTGTGAACAGTGAAAGCACTAAAACCAAAAATAAAATTTTAGCTAAATTTAATATAATTAAGCAAAATACAATGAATATAATGTGCATAATTGTATATTATTAAATAAATATATATATGTTTCCCCCCTATACAAACATATTACTCATTAAATCAGATATACAAGACTTAAGCTGCAGCCAAACCAAGAAGGACGTATTCCTGTGAAAAAGTAAGCCTCTGTCTGGGAATTATATATTCCACCTCCATATGGTGGGGTAAATTATAAGTAATCTCTGTTTGTAATTTGTTTTTTGTGCAGCATATTTCGTATGTTTTCGGCTGACAGGAAGCGCGTAGAGACAGCACTGGAGAGTTGTAACCTCCCATCAGGCAGGGTAAGCATATGTTTGGCTAATCACTCCAGGATCATACTGAGAGCACGCATGAGTGCAAATCCTAACAGGAAGTGATTGCATCGTGTTTACCAATAACTGCACCGAAACATACTAGTGGGATTAATTTCAACCTCTATGATTTTTATAATGTTATAATGTGTATTTTATAAGGTAAAAATTCATTTCTATGCATGCTATAAAAATACAGAAATGCATAAATGCTTAAATCTACGTATATAAAATCTATAAACGCATAATCAATCCATTTAAACTAAAACAAGTACACGTTACTGCTTTATTATAACACAAGCTTTCTCTCTTATCATTTTTCATTTCTTATATAACAAGGAATAAAGTATATTTATCTGTTTAGTTTTATTTTTGCTTTGGGTAGAATGTTTCAACATAAGATAAAATGCTCACACTAGTCCATGATGTTTAAAGACTCTGAGTTATTGGAGCAAATATTCCAAGTACTGCTGCAATGATTCATACACTGCATGAGCCTTTTAATCTTTTTTCCCCCTGATTTCATCATTTTCCTAACCACTGAAACATTGATTGACCTTAAGCATGGTCACTGCCTTCAGGACCCTATGTCACATTTGCATATTTTAAATGTATATACTGGTGCAAAATGGACAACATAGTGGCAACAAGGATTAATGTTTGCACTCTGACAAACTTTGTTTATTATTAGATTTGTTAAATGATCCAATTGATTTTAAGTCAAATTAACTGGATGGTCTGCAGACTTGGAGAGAAAGCAGCAATTAATTCAAAGGGCAGCATGATGCTTTTAGGCATTATTAATATTGGACAGCATGACATTAAAGCAAACAGCCCATCCTCTGTTTTTAAAAAAAAAAATTTTTTTATTATAGATGTTTAACTCATGTACATTAGTAATTGTTTTGAATACAGTTGAATTCCACATCATTTTAGGAATCCAAATCGGGACATTTTCCTTTTGCACATTGCACAACTGTTTGACTATGTCAAAGGTGACAAAAAAGTTGGTGCAATGTTCATGTTTGAGGCAGGACATACATGTGTAAATCCAGTGTTTGCTTTATAAGTGGCAAAAAATAAATAAATAAATAAATATATATATATATATATATTTATACTTATTGTAAATGATGTAACAGTGGGGGTCGGAACAGAAACAGATCAGGTAATTTTAAGCATATCTGAAATGACAAGTAAAAAAAGATGTGGCAACTAGAACGTGAAAAATAGGCTCATCATACAGCAATGGTATAAATAGTGGAACTAATAAGGGGCTAAATGCAGAATAGGTGGACACTATTGGGTAACACACCCATGATATGACAGCGACAGAGAAACCAAAACATAAGCATATAACTTTGGGACTCCATGACAGTCCTCATATCGATTCCTTATAAAATGAGTGTCCTTCAACTTTAGTGGTGGATTTTGTTACTGAGTAGAGGTTTTTATTTATGCTGTTATTTGGCAATGTGCAGCTGAACTTGGTTTGAATATTTAATGAATTTGATCACACACAGATCTTTATATCCTGACATAACAAGAATAATGAAGAAAAGTGTGTAGCAATGATCAGCAATTGAATGCCAGTCTTTATTCATACAGAACGATTCTGTTCCTCTGGAGGATCTAACTCCTGAGGTTTACAAATCCTTCATTGCCCATCTCTGTCCCCGACCAGAAATCAACCAAATATTTGCGGATCTGTAAGTAACATTGTTTAAGGGGTGAAGTAGCTATCTGTTTTGTATTTCTTTATATTTATTATTATTTTGTATTTTGTATGTTTAAATTTTACATAAGCTTGTAGAACCTATGCAAAACTCTCCCCAATCTCTTATTTATAGAGGGGCTAAAGGCAAGAACGTTCTAAACATGGAGCAGATGACTGAGTTCATTAACAATAAGCAACGGGATCCTCGTCTGAATGAAATCCTGTACCCTCCACTGAAGACCGAACAAACACAGCTTCTTATGGAGAAATTCGAGCTCAACTCAGACATGGTCCAAAAAGGTTAGTTCTAAAGACTCACGTTCCATCAACCATCATGTTCATTCTGTCACAGCTGTCCACCGACTCCTTCAGCTGGTTGATGTGCTGTCATGTCACATAAGCCTCGACTGTCCAAGGATGACAGGTAGCCATGAGCAGATGTTACAAAAGTCAGCGTTCATACTGTTGAAGACTGAGTTATATAGTTCTTGAGGACATCAAAGCAGTTTGACTGTTAAAACTATTCTTAAGAAGATTCCGTCTCTAATATACTGGTCTACCATTTTCACATTTTTAAAGTAGTGTCCAAGGAACTACCAGGGACTTATAAAGCATAGCCAGTGGGTTGCCTCTGTTTGGCTAGGGAATTTAGAATGCTACAGTGGTGAAAACTATGATCAACCACCATCAGAGTTGTCATAGTGGTTATATGCACAGCTCACTGGGTAAGAGAGAGAACCGTATCACAGTTCATTACCCCTTAAATTCATCCCAAAAGCACCTGGTTCCCAGTGTAGACCCAAGCTAAAATACATCCCACCTGCTACAACTGCTGATCATGTTTTTCCCCCATGATATTGCCCTATACTGACACCTAGCAGACTGGGCAGAGCTGTGCATCTGTATCATTTTCAGTGTTGGGGAGGTGGAACCATGTGTACTACAGTGATACAGATTTCTTTATTTCTATCTACTTACAAGGTTTCTTTATGTAACGAAAACCCCTCTGGTGTTCAGCTTGGTTCTGTTACACATCGGCATACATAAAATGAATTGACACTTAGATTAGGTATTCACGAATGATTGATCAAACTCCTAATTTGTCAGTCTCAGTTTTACAGTGCTACATCTATTCTGCAGACAACAAGCTGGGGAAATATGACCGGTGTAATCACAGTGGAGTGGTTGCACAGATTCCACCTGTAATGATTTACTGTATGCTATTAGTAGTAATGATTTTCAAGGCTGTTGGAAATTAGAGGATTTACTAATGTCAGTATACACAAGATAGCAGGGAGCCCAGGCATCTGAATTTTATAAATATATTATTGTAAAGGTTAAATTTAGTAATCGCTCACATTTCCATTCATAAGCAGGGTAATAGTTATTAGGCAAATTGATTTAAAATGTATTAGTTTAATGCAAACTTGATAAAACTAATTTTAGAAAAAGGATTTCAAGAGTTTATTGAATAATGAAGCTTCCTTAAAATGTGATTTTTCTTGTAGTGAAACACTCCACCAATTAACCCTTTTAAAATTCTTATGCATACACAATTCTGTACTGTTCTATACTATATTGTACTGTACTGTACTGTACCATGCTACTTTACTGTACTGGACCGTGCTACTATACTATACTGTACCGTGCTGTACAATACTATATTTTATAGTACTGTATCATACTGTACCGTCCTACTATACTATACTGTACCGTGCTGTACAATACTATACTATATTGTACTGTACTGTACTGTGCTGTAGAGTACTATACTGTACTGTACTGTACTATACTATACTATACTGTTACTACTGTATATGTTATTTTATGTTATTCTATACTATACTGCTATTAAATAGTATAGTGCACTACATTGTACTGTACTTAACCAATGCCACACCAGAGGGAGCGAGTCGTGCTCAAAAAGGTCAGTATTTTTACATTGAATTGTAAATGTACAACCACAATAAATTGCAATGCTGAAAATGTCAAGCATTGTAAATGCTTTTTCCATTCACATCAAATTGCAATCTAGAAAAATTCAAGCATATTTATCACAACAAGTTTTTATTCAGTTCATGTAATTCAACGTGCTGTTTTGCTTTGAGGAATTTTGGCACTGTTACGCTTCCAAAGAGGGAGTGGACAGTCCTGAGAAACGTACAAGATCTTTTTATATTTCCACTTATTCCGCTTTAGAATATCAGATAACTTTTGAGCTCCAAGGTTGAGTCCCAATTAGTGCAACATGGAAAGGTTCTGTGGTAGGGTGCACAATGGGTTAGAGAGGGATTTGGGATCAGCCTTGTGTTTGAAGCTAGTTAGTTTTGTAGCTCACATTTAATTTAGGATCGCTTAGAAGCAATTAATCAGAGACAAAGTGTTATTTAGGATGACCTTATGTTACCAGATGTGTTTCCTTCCTGCAAATGGTTTTATGACTGGTTTTAAATCTTTATTGTTACCAATACTGCAGATGATGCCTACCAACGTTCTCCGTTAATTACATTTTGTGTAGTTATTATTAGTTGATTGTTACAACACCTGATGCGGAGTGATACGTATGGTTAAACATCCCATATCTGTTACGCTTCTCGCCCAATCAGATTACTCAGTCAGAAGTAACCGTTGTATAATATAAAATTTATGCCGTGCTGTTCTGTACTGCTTTGCTTTGTGATAAATGCATTTATTCCATCCACCTCTTTCCTTTTGTCACATTGTTTAATTTGGAACCCAAACCCACAGTAGCGCATAGCTCAGTCATGTGATTGACACACACACAATAGCACTTCATAGTCTTTTTTGTTCCTCCTCAAGAATAGTTCACTGTCCTTAAATTCTCTTTGTAGCATTGAATTGCAGATTGTGAAATATAAAATCTTTTTTTTTTCTTTTCTCTCTTTCCGGTGCACAAAACATTTTCTCTACCTTTCCCTTCGTTTCATTACCATAGCAACAGTGACTCCTGAGATCCACTCGAACATGCCTTCCGACACTGCGGCTGAGCCAGTTTATTTATATAATCCAGTACTCAGCCGGGGGATCCGATCACTGGAATGATCATATGAGAGAAGCAGTTAGCTTGTGACAGCTGATTGATTAGACATGTTTAGCCTTAGAGACACTGGTGATGAGAATAGATGAGAATGATCATGAAGCTCTTTACCTTGCAGAGCTACCATGACACCTGGCTGTCATATAGATTATGAGCTATTCTCTCAGCCCACGCTCATAGACAGGCAGGGGAAGCGCTTATGGGGCATACGAGTCTTCAAGACGTAGACAGTGCTTTGAGGAGACACCGTTCTCATACACCCTAGGGAGAAAAAACTTCAAAGTTGATTTCATGTATCATCCTGCTGAAGTTGCACAGATTCAGACGTCAGTGTCCTTAAGTGAATGTGAACAGAGTAAGCCGAAAATATTGTCTGAATTACACACTTTCGGCTTATTCTCCACATCGACAGGTGAATTACTAACTTTCAGCATAGCGCCGTAATTGCAGCCTTTAAAATCCGCTTGTCCCTTTCTTTCCAGGGAGAGCAAGGTAGTTTCCTTCCTACAGTGTGGAAGCCAAAGCCATTTGGCTCACAGTGACATAACAGCAGCAATCCCACTGAGACTACTCTGAAATTCTTCATGTCATGTTGATATGAAATCCGTCTGTCTTTAAAAAAAGAACTTCAGTTAATTACCTTTAAACCTCTGTGAGGAATGACCTTAATTAATGTAAACTACTGCTGAGAATTTGTCACAGGGGATGCCCATCTTCCCTGCAAGTTCCCTGCAAGCACACTCTCTGTTTAGGGAATGTGGATCTTACAGTTCATGTGTAATTTGATAGCTGTATGTAATTTCAGCATTCATTTTTACCGATGAGACAGGGTGTTACTGTAGGTGCACAGCTTTTCTGCAGTGAGCATTTTTTTCCCCCGGTATACTATATCAGGTGTGTCATATCAAATATATCCTGAGTTGAATTATTATTATTTTTTAGTGCTGAAATGATGAAATTGCACCTACAGAGTAAGCACATTTGCCAAACTGTGTTACAGGGCAGATTTCAGTCGAGGGATTCTCCAGGTATTTGATTAGTGATGAGAATGGTGTAATACCTCCTGAGAAACTGGATCAGAGTGAAGACATGACTTTCCCTCTTTCACACTACTTCATCAACTCCTCTCATAACACCTATCTCACAGGTATGTTCGCTCTTAAGCTCAGTCCACTAACTACAGACACTCTGTTTAACCCTGTCCTCTCTAGATTTTTGCTAGGGAAAATAATGGTCCTTCGACCATAATAAAATATTTCTAACATTTCAAAAATTATTGATGTAAATCAATATAAAAAAAATATAACTAATGAACAGTAAAAGGAATTTATTTTATTTTTGATCAGAGAAGAAGAGCTGTACCATGATAGATAAAATATTTTCTATATTTTGAATTTGTAATAATGAATCAAATATTTTCATATGGTTTTACAGCAGTGGCATGGTAGCTCAGTGGTAACCACTGTCACTGCACGTCCATGGTGGCAGGGTTGAATCTTGCCCCTGCATGTTCTTCTGTGCTTGGTAGATTTCCTCCTAGTACTTCAGGTTCCCCCCCCCATTGTCCAAAGACATGGAATGCATGTTGATTTCCAAATTGTCTGTAGTGTATGATTGGGTGCATGAGTGTGCTTGTACCCTGCAATGAATCGGGATGTGCTCTAACTGTGTGCAATAAGATGACAGAAATGACTACAGGACCTGCCAGATGGATTATTTGAAATAAAATTAAGACAGGCTTCAATTTTACATTGTGTATTATGGGCAAGACAAAGAAATGTAAGTTGTACCAAAACATTTAGACCCTGGTTTACAAAGATATACAAATATTATAAGTACTGTACTAATTGTCACAGTGCAATCTGATCATCTCCACTCACAGTGAAGTGGGTGCGTCGGTGGCAATTTATAAGGATGTATGAATGAACAAATTAGTTGTGAAAGAGCGTAGCCATGACGATTGTATTCCTTCATAATCAAGTAACAAATATTTTTACAAACTGTTGCAGTTTACCACAGTAATACTAAGTAAGTAATATTGTCAAAAAAATGCTTACTTAATTTTGAAAAGAAAAACAAAAACAATCAATATATATATTTTGTATATATATATATATATATATATATATATATATATATATAT
>JAQQZT010000005.1:11868412-11887990 GCA_030068275.1 Clarias platycephalus | reverse complement strand
TTTTTAAATTATATATGGAAATACTGAATGATTTTGTACATAATTATGCAGACATGATAAACATATATAACAAAATTTGTACAGCATATACAGTAATATGGTGCCTAAGACTTTTGCACAGTACTGTACATATCACCTGAACATCTGAAGGATTATTGAACGTGCTGAAGACGTAGAATAATCAACTTTAATATTTATAAACATGACCTGTTGTGGTGTATTGTGTGTTTTAGGTTCAGCTAAATCTGTAGCAAAGACTGAAGACCTTATACACAGTGTCCTCACTGGTCAGTACCACACACCATCACTATTAAGCATTCCTAATTACTCTGTATGTATTAACATAACATTTTCCCATGTTAGAGATGGAGGCTCAGACATTGGAGGAGCTGAAGCAACAGAAAGTGTTTGTCAGGGAACAGAGAAGACATTATAAAGAAATGAAAGAGCTGGTAAAGAAACATCACAAAAAAACTACAGAACTTATCAAGGAGCATACCGCCAAGTACAACGAATTCCAGCATGACTACCTCCGAAGAAGAGCTGTTCTGCAGAAATCTGCAAAACGAGATGGTAAGAAGAGGTAGGTCTACATTCTCTGTTCAAGTTTCCCTCTTAAAAGTGCAAAAGTATACATTCTGTGTAACTGGGAAGAGGAAGGACTTCACATACGAGCTCTGTTCTTTAGGTGTCTCTCCTCCAGTCCGGAGCACGGTGCCTCCTTTTTCGAACAGGAGCTGGCAATTCTGGACCAGGAGAGTGGACAGAAACTGGGTGAGCTCAAAGAACAGCAGCAGCAGCAGCTTCTGAACCTGCGGCAGGAACAGTATTACAGTGAGAAGTACCTGAAAAAAGAACACATCAAGCAGGTAAAGTGGATATGTCTTCATATCAAGATTTTCATTTGTACAGAATCAATTATATATAAATAAATTTATGAGGGGCGTTCAAGTCAAACCGGGATGAGCAGAAGGCACAATATAATGATGAGACTCTACTGCGGTAAAATATTTGAATGGTGAACATGTTTTAAAGAAGGTCATATATCCATGAATAAGAGCCCGGCTGAGGTGGCTTGGAGCTCAAGATCATGGTTCCTGAGAAAACCGTCTGCCTTGATGCTATCCAAATACTAGTGAAACTTGTATGAGATTTATATTACATTTAGGCATTTGGCAGAAGCTCTTATCCAGAACGACTTAAGCAATTTCCCTCTGGGATTAATAAAGTTCTTTGAATCTTTGAATCTTGAATCTTGAATCTTAAAAAGTGCTTTGAAGTTTCCATAATTAGATAGAATCTTACAGTATTTGCTAGGTTACTAAGTACTATCAGTTGTTTTTTTCTTCTTCTTTTTTGGGGGGGAGGGAGGAATTAACCCAAATATAAAAAAAACGGATAGGTCTTAGTCGTTGATTAAAGATTGCCAGTGACCTGGCCCTACGGATGTCTAGGGGAAGTTCATTCCACCACCTGGGTGCCAGAACTGGGTGCTAGATGCATGTCTTCCTTGATCCTTGAGAAATGGTGGGACCAGTCGAGCAGTGCTGGAGAATCGGAAGGAAAATAGTGCGGTGCAGGGTGTGATTAAGGTAAGTAGGTGCTGGGTAGTTTTTATCTTTGTAGACAAGCTTCAGTGTTTTGAAGCCAGTGCCAGAATTTGGGAAGGTTGAAAACAAGCTGTGCAGCTGCAGAGGAAGAATGGAGGACAGAGGTAGTGGAATGAACTGCAGTAGTCCAGTCAACTAATAAGGGATTGAACAAGCACCAAAGTAGCCTGTGTGGAGAAAATTGGACGATTCTTCTGATGTTGTAAAGAAGAAATCAATAAGAGCGAGTAAGGTTAGCAATGTGTTGGGATAATGACAGCTGATTGTCCAGAGTTACCCCAAGGTTGCGGGCAGTGATTGGGGTAATATTGAAAAATAAATGTAGTTACTTCATAATTGTGTTCTGTTATTCTGCATAATCAAAAATCCTAGTCTGACTTGAACTCCTCTAGTATATAGCGAAACACCCTGTGATGTTTGAACATAAATGTTTAACTAAACTTTGCCACATATATTGCACAGCTAATGGAGAAACTAACGCTGCTAGCTGAAGACAGTCAAAGCAACCAAATGAAGAAACTGAAAGACTTATGTGAAAAGTAAGCCTGATATGAATAAAACATAAAAACGATGCCTAGTTTAGTCCCAGCATGGGCCTTACTGATTTCTTAATGTCCGCAGAGAAAAGAAAGAACTGAAAAAGAGAATGGACAAGAAAAGGCAGGAGAAGCTGAATGAAGCCAAATCAAAAGAGAAACACTTGACAGAGGAGTAAGTAAAGATTTTGAGTCGAACCTCAGGAAAAATTAAAAGGCTGTTCTGAACTAAGCATAAGGTCATTGTAGCAAGGCAGATAGCATCCTGTAGAGGGCAGTGAAAGACTAAATGTGTCCAAGAAACAGTTTATCAGCTGATTTCTATAAAACACTATTTAAAATATTATTCTTATAAACATTTTTACTAAAATTAACACCTGCTATAGTATTTTACATTTGAACAAATTTTGTAGCCTTGCGAGAATGAAAACACTGCACCAGATTTGTCACGTAATATATTCTGGCATAAGACACATTATCGCTTTGTGCTGCCAAATGCATTTATTAGCCTGTCCAAATGGTTGTTGTTATCAAATGTCTGTGGTTTTAGGGAAAAGCTGGAGATCAACAGGTCGTATGTTAATGAAGTGGTACAGCATATTAAAAGGGTAAGAGAGATCCAGTCACACAGAGGTGTTTATCAGTATGAAACCAAAAACAGCTGCCATGACTTTTTCTATTTTTATATTCTTTGGACAGCTGGAAGATGCTCAGACGAAAAGACATGAAAAGCTCACAGAGAACCATAAGAACATTCTTCAACAGATCATTGAAGAAAAACCTAAGGTATGCACATCATTTTTCAATCTATTTGTATTCATGTAAGGTTCCCTTTATACACTATGAATAAATGTATTTGGACAAACCTGTTAATTATTGAATTCAGGTTTTTTAATCAGGCCATTCGCTTATTCCCAGCAAATGGCAATTTTAATACATCAGTTTACCAAGATATCTTGGACAATGCTATCCTTTCAAGTTTGAGGTTCAAGTTTGAGGAAGGCCCTTTTCAAATCCAACATTTCTGTGCCCCAGTGCACAAAGCAAGTACTTTAATGATACTGCATGGTCTGATGAGTTTGGTGTAAAAGAATTTGACTGGCACAGAGCCCTGACCTCAACCCCTTCGAGCACCTTTGGGAGCCAGGCCTTCTCATCCAACATCAGTGCCTGACCTCATAGATGCTCTACAAAATTGAAGGGCATGAATTCCCTCCAAGCCACTCCAAAATCTTGTGTACAGTCTTCCAAGAAGAGTGGAAGCTTCTATAGCTGGGGGGACCAACTCCATATTGAAGTACATGTATTTGAATACAATGCCATTGCAGGTTTGGCCAAATACTTTTGTCCATATAGTGTATTTGTGCAGCTGTCAACAACATAGGAGCTCAGAGAAGAGATTTCCCTCTGTTACACCCCAGGTTTTATAAACATGCCTGAATACAAATCACCAGTCAAGCCAGTCAAGACAAAGATCCATCACTTCTCTTGCTTCCTTTTGTACACGTATTCCCTGTATCCACAAAAATAATTTTAATGCCATTTAAATGGAAGGTAAGTTTAAAAAAAAAAAAAAACCTTAAACAATTAATAATTACTATTATAATTATTGAAGAAGCATTCATCATATGATGAAAGTTAGCATCTGGCGCTCAGAGTTAACGTGTTCAGTGCATCATATCGACTGTTACAGCATGTGTTGTTACAGCATTTGTTGCATCATGAGGATGAAGATGTGTACATATTTTATAGCCATTGCGGAGAAATTAAGTTTACCACTCAAGTCATATCTTTAGTTTTCAGTGAGTGGAAGTTCACTCAATAGAGTATGTGCACTTTACAGGGGTCTTCAAACACTCTCACAAGCAATATTAAAGCTGAACAGCATTCAGTACAACACAAAGTAAAGTTATACCACCAGACCTGACATAGAATATTAATATTCAATAGAAAATTAAAAAACAACATTAAATTAGGAATAGGGCGTGATTTGGCATTCTGATACAGGAAAATATTGATTATACAGTCATGGCCAAAATTGTTGGCACCCCTGAAATTTTCCAGAAAATCAAATATTTCTCACAGAAAAGTATTGCATGAACACATGTTTTGCTATACACATGTTTATTCCCTTTGTGTGTATTGGAACAAAACAAAAAAAAGAGGAAAAAAAGCTAATTTGACATAATGTCACACAAAACAGAAAGAGGAAAAAGAACTGTGTGAGGACTTGAGAACCAAAATTGTGGAAAAATATCAACAATCTCAAGGTTACAAGTCCATCTCCAGAGATCTAGATTTGCCTTTGTCCACAGTGCGCAACATTTATCAAGAAGTTTGCAATCCATGGCACTGTAGCTAATATCCCTGGCGTGGGCGGAAGAGAAAAATTGATGAAAGGTTGCAACGCAGGATAGTCAGGGTGGTGGATAAGCAGCCCCAAACAAGTTCCAAAGTTGTTGAAGCTGTCCGGCAGGCTCAGGGAGCATCAGTGTCAGCGTGAACTATCCGACTATCGACACTTAAATGAAATGACACGCTATGGCAGGAGACCCAGGAGGACCCCACTGCTGACACAGAGACAAAAAAAGCAAGACTACAGTTTGCCAAAATGTACTTGAGTAAGTCAAAATCCTTCTGGGAAACTGTCTTGTGGACAGATGGGACCAAGATAGAGCTTTTTGGTAAAGCACATCATTCTGCTGTTTACAAAGAGTCCTACAAAGAAAAGAACACAGTACCTACAGTCAAATATGGTGGAGGTTTAAAAATGTCTTGGGGTTGTTTTGTTGCCTCTGGCACTGGGTGCCTTGACTGTGTGCAATGCATCATGAAATCGGAGGATTACCAAAGAATTTTGGGTTGCACAGTAGGGCCCAGGGTCAGAAAGCTGGGTTTGCATCCGAGATCTTGGGTCCTCCAGCAGGACAATGGAGAGTTCTGAAGTGGCCAGCAATGAGTCCAGATCTAAATCCCATTGAACACCTGAGGAGAGATCTTAAAATTGCTTTTGGGAAAAGGCACCCTTCCAATATGAGAGACCTGGAGCAGGTTGCACAGGAAGAGTGGTCCAAAATTCCGGGTGAGAGGTGTAAGAAGCTTATTGATGGTTGATAGACAGAACCTCTGTATAGCAGACTTTCCTGTAGCTGAAACCTTAAAGGAAACCGTTTACCTCTTACAGTCACAAAATGTTGTTCATTTATTATTAGTTTTCTGTTATATGGAGCATTTTCCATATAAGCTCAAGTAACTTGGTTGTTACTAAAGAAACTCAAATTTATTAGAAGAAAAGCCTTACTAAAACTGTCATTTTAATTAGGGTTGATTGAGAGCTGCTGTTATACAGGATGAAGCGGTATAGAAGATAAGTGAGTGACAAAAACCACAAATAATATCCTTTAAATAATACTATGATGACATGTGTACGAATGATCAGAACATAAGGTAACAATGGGCTTTTTATTGAGGAGAAGTATAGGCTCAAAGTTCAGCGCATGAGCTTTTGTACCATTAGAAACGTGTTAGATATTGTTACAATAATAAGTGCTGTTAAGTTCCAGAGTCTCAGGAGCTGTACTGCTGTATTATCTAGATGTATCGCTTTCCCTAGGGTCCTGTAGGCCTCAGGGCACCCACAAGCACTGTTCCCAATGCTGCTGTCACCAATTTTTGACATTTACAATGAACAAATTGCTTTACATTTGACAACTAGCAGAAGTATCAGTATGCTGTAGAAATCCAGGTGTGTGTGTGTGTGTGTTGGCACATCCATAATCTGAACCGGATAATTGTAAATATAATGTAAAATGTAAATGTTAAAAAAACAAAGGAAGCAGTTTAATTTGAATTTATTCATGATTAATTATATTGACACATTGACAAATCTATATAGTCTTGGAACCGTCTTTGGTCAAGAATGGCCTCGCAAAACTTTCCCCAGTAGGTCTAGCCTAGGCTGCAAGACCTACTAAAACTTAATCTGTATTGTACTGTATGGTGAAAGAAAAGTGGCAGATTTTGAGAATGATAGAACCAACAATAACAACAAAAATTATATAATATGCTGATGACTGAACATGTATCAACACTCAAAATTGCTAGTTAGAGATAAAGTACTGTAGTTATAGTACGTTTTGTTGGATGTTAAAAATAATTGGGACAATGACATTAACATTGGAATTGGAAAGGTCTTGTTATTTTATGATCAGCAAACATGCCAAGGCCCACTGAGTTGTTCCACTGAAAGGTATCTGTAGGATTAGCTTTTGAAAATAATTTTAGCTAGTCTTTGTAAGGAAATGCATGATAATCCTTAACCAATATTTATCATTAGCTAGAATTTGACTTACTGAGAGACCTTAATGTAAGCTACAGAAATTGATGCTAATTTAACAAGCTAGGTTAGCTAGTTAACATTTGGAAATTAGCAAACCTTTCTACAATATTTTTTAAGTTAGATAAAGTTAATGCATTCTAGGGAAGTGAATTAGATGCCAAATTTTATACAAGTTGTTGCCTAATGATGATTAATCCAGTGCAATATTTTACTGAGTTACAGATAGCAGTGCTCAATCACAAGTTCCACACTGCAGTAGCTTATCCTACTTCAGATACATGCAGATATCTAGAGTATTACCTTCACTGTTTATATAAAAAAAATACTTCAGATACTTGTACTTGAGAGTTTTTCGACTTAGATAAAATTGATTGGATTAAGTTTAAACTTGTCTTTTTTATTACAATATATAATATACTTTTATTGGCTAGATGATAGAAGAAGTGATTTGAGATTTGCAAAATTTCTGAAAATGTAATTATGTAAGAGTTCCAGAATTAAATTTCAGTAATAATCAAGCATTGCATCAAGATAGAACAACTGTTGTCTTTGAGAGGTTGAAACAGGCATCAAGTGCAGATTAAACAGGTATTGGCGATTTAGTGGGGGTGCTGTAGTGACCCCTACATCCCCAGTAAGATTTCAGCGGGTATTTGGAATAAAATTTTTTTATGTAATGTGTTGATGAAATAATTTATTATTGAAAAATAAATAAATGTGTTAATAAAACAATCTGAGTATTTTAGACTAAAAATCATAAAGCCAACACAGGTGATCTGATCAGCCAAAGGAAATAGCACACATTAAACTTTTGACTTGACTTTTATCCCCTGTTAAGTTATTACTTTGATTAGCAAACCCGAATGGAAATTCCAGCCTCACAAAAAAAAAACTGAATATTAGACAAGTGATGAAGGTCTTTGTAAGTTCAGGTTATGGAACACTGAGTGTTACTTTGCAAAGTTTCTTGTGATTAGAGTCCGTATATAAAGGGTGCAAGTCATTAGGAACACATCACATGTTTATGGTCAGTATTTGGGTGACAGTGAATGTGCCTAGTTCAGTGTTGCTGTGGGGAATGTAGATTTTGATGTTGGCATGACAAAAATTGTTTCAAAGAAACAAAATACATAAATAAGAGAAACTATATTATTGGGGGAAAATAGCTTATAAAGAATTTTGGGCATTTTCCAGAAATAAGGCTATTTCTATGATGGCCCAATTATTGACCTACAGTATAACTGTCAATACTGTTCAGTACTGTAGGATATAACATCTCTAGGCCGATCACAGTTTTTTGCCAGCAGTGGGGTGTAAATATTAGTGGGGTATAATAGTATAAAATATTGCTACTACATTTTAGTCCTTCAAAACGTTCATGTTTCTGAAGATTGATTACATTAATTATTCATAACGGTTTTATCCAGCAAACAGTTCACGCTCTGAAATGCTTATTCTATAAAAAACAGTATTATCGCCTCGACACGTTTATTGTGACCTTTAACAGACTGTAAAGTTTGTGATTAGAGTGTCAGCCTGGGAGAGATCATTTTGATTCATGCTTTATTGCATAAATGTTAGGTCAAGTATAAATGCTACGAAAGGCCATTGGCATTTTCTGTGCAGATGCTTTAACACTGTGTAGAAATTTTACAAATAGAGTTTGTAATGGATGTGATGTGTTCACAGCTTCAGAACGAACTGGATCAGGAGTATCAGGACAAGTTTCGTAGGCTTCCTGTGGAGATACAGGAGTTTGTGCAGGAGACCACTAAGCGAAAGACTGATGGGAATGATCAGGACTCCCTGCCTTCTTCTAGCACACTGGAGAAACTCAGCCATAAGGGAGCGCAATCCGAGGACGATATGGAGGACGAGAGGAAAGACTAAAACCGAGTGAATCACTAAGAATTCCACCGTGCTACTGGCACTCTTCCTAATTTAGTTGCCATTAGTAATTCTTTTATTTTTGTTTGCTAATGCATTTTCAGACAAGGTCTGGGGTAAAGGGTGAAAGGATAACTTACGTACAGGAAATCACTTACAGCACTTGAACCCCATAAACCCATTATTTATTATGTGCACAATTTACTGTTTTCTCATAATGGTAATAATTACATTATAGGACAAATTATTATTTATTTATTTATTTTTCTTTGCAAATGTGATCCAGTCTGTGAAAACCCAGTTGAAGCATTTTTTTTTTGTGATTCACTGTTTTCTATATAAATCGTATGTAGAATATATAAATATAACTACGTTTTCACAGACTCAGTCACAGATTTAGTATGTTTTACACAACTCATGATACTTATCACAAGTTTATGGCCAGTAGGTAACCAGCTTTAAGAAAGTGTGTGAATGTGGGCATGGAGGGCAGGTACCACATAAATTACCGTAGCTCTAATTTCACTTTCCGAAGTTTTTGAAGTGTTAAACATACCTACAATTAATGTATATTAGTTTTAGTTGCAAGCACAGGTGGCTTGCAGATATAAAGACATTATTTTGTTAAATTCGCTGCTGATATGGTTTGCTTCATTTCATCTAGACTAATAAAGCATAGCAGAGTGTAAAATTTACTGTAGACTAAATGGCTCCAGCATAGAACAGTAACAGTTTTTCAAAAATGCATGAATAGGGTGCATTGACCAATTTGTGCAATATATAAATGCAACTCTGTAGTTTGCTATTTGGTGTAATGTGTAAAGACATGCTTGTGTGTGTGTGTTTTTTTTTAAACATTGTACATAATATAAAATGTCCTTATCAGCACCTAGATTTAACAATGTCATTTACATTTCTTTTTCTTTTCTTTTCTATTTTATTATAGTATACTTAACCATTCTATCTTATTTTCTTTCACTAAGTATTATCAAAGAATAACATATTTAATGAAGTGAAGAAATTGATATCTTAATGCAGAAAGCGTGGAAATAATATTAGAAATATGGAATTGCACTTTGGATTTCATGAGGTATCAGTATTAATATGCAATTAATCTTTTTACTTGAGTCAGATTTTTTCTTTCACTGTATTTCCATTTCATTCATTCACTGTTAGATGTGAAGCATGGGGTCAGTGATGCCAAGTGAAGTATCGTGATGATTCTTTTCCAGAATATGCTTCCCCATACTTCCCCTGGTGGTTTCTCAGTGTTAAGCTCTGATTAAAGCACGTCTGTCACTTTCACTAGCTATTTTATATAGGTTTGTAACATTTAGGTTAGATTTGGACTTAAGTGATGACTTAATTCTTAAATTCATGTAAATCTGGTAATTATATTCATGCTTTGTATTTATTGCAATATATGATTGCTACGGACCACTAAAATAAAGTGCCAAACAATTACCTACTACTGACAGGTCTAACATGAACCCTTGAAACATGAAACAAAAATATAATTACTTTCATTCGATCTCATGACAGACACTTTCATAATGTATATGATTTAGTTTTATTTTTAAAGTTGTCATTTGATGCAGTGCAATATATTATAGCTATGGCAAACTCCATGGTAGTATTGCTGCATCTATAAATGCTATCAAACAAGTATTAACATTTGATTTTCACTCACACTTAGTAGTTGTAAATGATATTCTGTGTGATTACACATAAGAGCCATTTTATTATATTATACTTTATAATTTTTTTTTTAACAAGATGACTTTGTGCTGTTGTTTTCTTTATGATCAAACTCTTTTTCGCAATGTAAGATTACTTGAAATACTTTTATGACTGGACTCATTTTTGATCGTTTTGAAGTGATGTTCTGTGCCTTTGAATGTTCTCCGTGTTAGATGTGGAATGTAAAAAAGTGTTGAATATAGAGCTCTTCTTTTTGTATAAACTGTGCACGCACTTTTAAAATGTTTATACTTACTGTAAGATTTACTTTGAAATTGTTTAAATGTCAAACTATTGACGGTGTATGCTATTGAGTGCCACTATTTTATTTTATTTTAGTCATTAATTCCATTTAAAGAAACAGACATAGATTAGGAAACTAACAAATATCTACAAACATTTAAATTGATCAGACTGTATTATTGGTACTACAGTATCTGCATCTTTAAAAGATGGGTAATGTTGAATGTAAGTTGTGCTTGTGCTGTGCAATGGTTTTAATAAAACATTTTTGTGAAATGTGGAATTTGCAGAGTGCAAAAGATGCATAAGTAATTATTTCCTTAGTTTGCAGCTAGTAAAAAAAACAAACATTTTTTGAATATTGTTTAATTTTCATGGACACTGTTATTCATCATCACACTTGATTCCATTCATCTAGGAACCACTGAAGTCCAACTAGGGACTGTGTTTGCCAAGGGTGACCATTGTATTAATTCCCATTTGTACAACTGTGCTAGGACCCCCAGTTAACATTCAAACACACATTCAACCACTATGGCCAATTACCTAATCAGCATGTTTTTGGACTGTGGAAGCATGAGAAAGACATGCAAACTCCATGCAGCCATACCCGATGTGGGAATTGAACCCAGGACCTGGCAGTGCAAGGTTACAGTGCTAACCACTAAGTCATCATAACACTTGATTACACTGCATGTTTTTGGAGGTTGAAGAAAGACCCATGAAACCTGTGCTCAAGGTAAAACTAGAAAATCCCATACTCGTGTACCTTTGTGTTGGGTTCCTTACTGACTTGACAGCATCCTTCATTTTCAAAAAAAGTTGTTCAATCCAGCGTCAAACACTTTTTAGCACTGGACGTTAAGTGAGAATTGTTCTGTCAACTTTGCTTTCACATGCTGAGGTGTTGATCCCAAAAGGAATTAGAATGCAGTTTTGGTGGTAACCTGATAGTGACTTGCGATCTACAATTCTGTGTGCTCTCTACATGTCCAGGTGTCAGTAAGGACATGTGCTCTGATTCTTTTCATTGACCTTCTGTGCATTCTGAGATTGAGGTGGAAAATCCTGTGAATGTCATCATGGGTTGAGGCAACTTCCTTTATCTTCATTATTATTTTACAGCAAGGATATTAATATGGTAGTATGGGCTGATGGAAGATTGTGGCTTAAAACTAAGCTTAAAACATAGCCTGTGGTCTATTGATACATAAAACTGTTAAATGTTGTAAAAGCAAGGCTGTGTTTACTGTAGATACAATAAACAAGCAAGCACACGATCAATCAAACAAAGAAATAAAAATAAATAAATAAACAGAGTGTGTTGGTGGAGACAGAGAGAAGCAAATGTCAATCATTCTAGAAAATGTCTAGGCCAGTTTGTCTGTGTGTGTTTTCTAAAAAAAAAAAGAAAGAAAGAAAGAAAAAGTACACAATTATAACGAAAATTGTAATAGAAATAACAAAGCAAACAAACAGATACTACTACTATTACTATTACTACTACTACTAAAATAATAACAACAATAATATTAATAGAGACATAAAGTCATGGCCAAAAATATGACTGTTATATATTGTTCAGGCTAGATTTACCCCGACCAGAAGAAATTATTATTAATATTATTATTACAACTTAAAGAAGGATTTCATCCTCCAGAGGGCGCCAAAACATCACTCTCGTGCCTGCGCGTGTCCAGCATGAGTGCGCACGCGCAGTATTCCGCTCGGTTGCCAGGGGATACCGGCTGCAGTTTCGCGCACAGAAACCCCACTAAAACAAGCATTTGATGTTTTTCTAATAAATTTATATATAATTGTGAAGTTAGTTTAGTTCACTTTTCAACGTCACGTTCAAATCGAAATTTAAAGACCATTTTATCTTGTATCATAATTTTCTTTCATTATTCCAAACTTTTAAATCATGCAGTCATACACGATGACGTGGTTTGTTATGTCCTGTTTCGGTATCAACCCTATTGTTGCTAAGGTTCGGTTTGGTGTAATCAAGTTGGTACTTTTTAAAATCTTGACGTATGTAAAGAATCTCTGTCTGTACACAGCCCGTAAGAACAGTATAGTTAAAACGTCCTCAGTAAATAGAAAACCTCACAGTTCACCTGGAGGTGATGTTGTGGATGCTTTTTGTGATGTTTTTGCTTCCCCTGCATGATCGACACCTGCGTATCAGGACAGAGCATAGTGGTGTCATACATAAGCATAATGAACATAAACCTTGTCTCACTATTTTTAAAATGTCTTCCTTTTGACACAGATCCGTCTTCACTCGCTATCCCTCCTGGCAACTTACGTTTCAGATGACCTCAATCTGGGAGCAGACCTTATCTCCAGGGACGGCTTTCTGGTGACAGAATGGTGGCTCCACCCTTAGGGGATGAAACGGATATGGGATTGGTTTGGCAGATTGATCTCGCCTCATCCAGAGACAACATGCCTGCTATATTTCTCTTTGCTGGATCACAGACTGATGCACACACATAGACAAATGTCTCATTTCCTACTACAGGAGTTAATCCCCAACACAGTAAAGAGGGTGCATCAGGAGGGCCTGTCTTACATTCTCTGGGTTCTGCAAAACCAGGAAAAGCATAGTAAGGAGAAATAACCAAGGAAGCAGTGGAGACGTCTGTTGTAGTGAGACCCTGTCTCAGAAATGTCCTTAGGATCAGTCAGCTTTTATTGTGGGCATGTGGAATGTCAAGTCAGTTATGTCTAACAGTCTGCAGCAGCAGCAGGTGGGATTGGTCAAATGTAAATTTTGGGAGATGTGTGAGATTAGTCAATAATATCCTCAGAAGCAGGTGTGAATGGACAGAATTACTTCGGGCCTTGGTAATAGTGGGATTAAAAAACTGTATGACCATTTAATCAATTTTGTAAGTTATTGTGATTAAAGAATTCTGTAGAGTTTTATTCATTCATTCCCTATATCGCTTATCTTGGACAGCATCACGGGGCCTGGAGCCTATCTCAGAAGATTTTGGGCTTGAGGCAGTGTACACCCTGGACAGGGTACATGCGATAAATCACAGGGCACACACACACAATGGGCAATTTGGGAATGTCTATCAGCTAATCTGCATGTCCTTGGACTGTGGGAGGAAACTGGAGTACACGGAGAAAACCCACCAAGAACAGGCAGAACATGCAAACCCCAGGTGCACAAACCCACAAATCGAACCCTTGACCATGGAGGTGCAAGGTGACGGTGATAACCACTAGTCCACTATGCCACCAGTATTGTTATTGCTATAATAGTGTTAGGCTTTTTATTTGGTTTGGTAGTACACAGCTTACCTGATTGTTTCACATTTTCAGTGGATTAAATTGTAAAAACTTTAACTTGGTAAAACGAAAAATGCAGAATAGTTTATAAAATCACAACGCTGAAGAATCCACCGAAGTGCACTAAACTAATTCGCCTGTGTGGGGCGCTGTTTCCGGGTCACTCTTAACACGCGTAACCTGAGTGCACTTGAGCCAGCGGCCAGTGTGGAAATTAGGACAGAGCCAGGGACACACAGGGCGAGTTTCCCTCTGAGGCAGCGGCGAGCGGGTGAGTGGAGTGAGTGAGTGTTCCTCACACAGCTCTGTCTGGAGTGACACACACGCCTCCAGTCTTCACGTCTGACTATAATTAAAACTCACATCCTTGTTTAAAATCTGCTACACGTTGCCGCAATTGTTAAAAATAAAAGCGCACGTCTGACAGCTACTTGAAAGAGCAGACTGTATGTGTGTTGTGTTTTATTTAGTCATCTTTAATGAGGAACGAACCTGCTGAAAGAGAGAAATTTTATTTAAACCTACAGTTCTGATTAGTATTACTATCACAGTATTTAATGAAGGTCCTAGTTGGTTTGCCTGAGGTTTTAATGACTTACCCAAGTTAGTGCTTAGACTGAAGTTGACAGCGCGGATCCAGCCTTTACCAAGAGGAACCCAAGATACGCAAATGTTTCCTGCTGGTGTTGTCCTGTGCTGCTCTTGTGTTTTTTTTCTTGCTGGCTTGCCAGATATTAGTATTTCAACTTGTGCATAAAAAAATTAAATAATAAAAAAAAAACTTAAATAAAAATAAACTTCAACATACTATGGGCGTTCAAGTCAAACCGGGACTTTTGATAGCCCAGAACACAATTAAAGACTTGCTTTATTTCTCTATATAGTCCCCTTCAACACTAATGCCCTTATCCCAGCGTTTCACTAGTGCTTGGATACGATAAAGATAGAAAGTGTTCTCAGTATGATCGGACTGCCTGCTTCACATCTGAAACGCTGGCTTTCTGGGAACTCCTTTAATAACCTAAATATGTGGAAATAGCTTGAGGATTGAGGTCAGGACTGTATGTGATATTACCTTCCACCGAGTTCCCATAATGTGTTCATAAACGATTGCGCGTACAGCTTCGACAGACCGATGTTGGCGAGAAGTTATCTGTGGATTTTCAAGGATCAGGCGTTCCACATTCGCTGAATGTTCACTCCTAGATACCCCGACAGGGATGGGCACAGTTCAAATGTTTTGCTGTGACTTATTGTGCTTGAGGTCTTTTTCTGAAATCAGTTTTGCATCCTCATGTACAAGAAATTATCAAGTCCCGGTTTGACTTGAACACCCTCATGAATATGCTGTAGATCAGTGGTTCTCACACTTTTTGCATCCATTTAAATTTCAACCAATATTTCACTGATACCCTCAGTGCAGATGCATACATTTAATCCATTCATTGATTGCTTTATTCTGGCCAGGCTTGCTGGAACACTAGATATGGAGAATTTATTCTGAATATGATGCAGGTCCATATCAGAGCACCATGCACACACAGATTTACACCTTGGGGCAATTTTGCATAGCCAATCTATGTACTGTTGGCACAGTACGACAAAGATTTAGTGGTTATCACTCCCACCTCGCACCTTCAGGTTTTTAAATTTTTTTTATTTTTTTATCTTGCCTCTGGATTGTGTTTTAGTTTGCATCTTCTCCTCATGATTAGTGGGTTTCCTCCAGATACTCCAGTTTCTCTTACTGTATGTATTGTAGGCTTATTGATGGTTCCAAATTGCCTGTCGTATATGAGTGGATGTATGAGTGTGTGTGCAGCTCTGGGTTGCAAGAGGTTGGCAGCGTCCCTTTCCCTTACAGAAATAAATTCTGCACAAAATCATACGTCATTACAGCCAACTATTAGTTGGAATGATGGTTTAAGATGGATAGGTAAACAGATATATCTAAGAGACCTTTGGAGGTAATCCATGTAGACATGGGGACAATCTAAAAACCTTGGAACATCTAAATATTGACATAATATGTGACTCATGAATTAAATGTTTACAATAGTATTTTGCATGAGTATTAATCCAAAGGATTTTTTTTTAAATCCTGAATTTTCCACTCATTATTAAAATTGTCATTAGTTGGTCTACTTGTTTGTTGAGGTTTTAGTTAAATTCATTTGATTCCCTATGACCGGCCAAACAGGCTAAAATTCCGTAATAATTAAACTTACATTGTGGGTTGTGATTTCAGCCAGTGTAACGAAATTAGAAAAATCACAGGAGAGTTATGCTTTAAGATCATTTCTTTAAGGACCACTTTTGTGAACGATGCGTACAGCACACTAGTATTGCCTAGCCAATACATAATGAAATTGCCATATACTGTAACATATTGTTTGTAGGGGAAAAAACAAATAAAGAACCATATACAGTACATGTTCTTATGCATCACTTGATCAAAGTCTAACTTGCTTTAATGCTGTGTTTATGTGCTCTGTATTTTAAATATTAATTTACAGCTTCAAAATTTAATGAGTGGTATTATAGGTTATTTATTTAATTCAGTTCAATTTAATTTGTATAGCGCTTTTAACAATTGACATTTTCGCAAAGCAGCTTTACACAATCAAATGAATTATTTAAGTTTGTATGAAATGTAAATGTGTATGAATGATAAGACTGTCCCCGATGAACAAGCCGAGGACGACAGCGCTATTTACTTATTTACTTATTAATTTATTTCAATTGGAGTGTCTGTAACTTTTACCATTTTATTATCAGGAAAGAAACAATCGTTTCAATGCCCGATGGCATGTGCCCCCTTTGTGCTTAATTTGCATTTGCAGTAGTTGTTAGTGATTAGCTGTATGTTTATTTTACTATAAAAGAAGACATTAGACTAGTTAAGGACAGCTATAGGTTATAGGTATAGGATACTTGCGTGCAAAGATTGGAAAACAAGTCTATACCAAGAGCATGTGAAAGCAGCATGAGGCAACTTCTATATTTGGTTCATTAGTCCAGTTTCAGACTTGTGTAGTCAGTATTGATACAGTATTTATACCAAGCACACATTTTCCACCCTCTCTCTCTCTCTCCCTCTCTCTCTCTCTCTCTCTCTCTCTCTCTCACACACACACACACATACACACACACACACATACACACACGCACAGTTTTCAAATGCATGATATCACTTGGGTCTTTTACTGCTACCAGCCAGCAACTTCAAGTGTGTTCTCTGATAATACAAAATAACTTAATTTTTGTTGCATAGCTTATGATGTTTTAAAGTAACACCCAAAGGTAGTTACAGGGAGTTGATTCTTTATTCCGAGAATTTCACCATAACTAAACACTTTAACATAATAACCACCTAGGTTTTAGGTTCCCCTTGTGCCAACGGGGCGGCCCTTGGAGGCGTGGCTCTATGAGACATCTGGGGTGTGCTATGGTGTCTGGGACAGGGATGTTAGCAGGGGATTTTTTGGGATCAGGGTTGTTTGTCTGGCACATCCCATGGATGCTTGATTAGATTGGGATTTGAGGAATTTGGAGGAATTTGCACTTATTCCAGTGTTTCACTAGTGCTTGGATATCAAGATAGAAAGTATTCTCAGTGTGCTGGAGCCATGATTGGAATGCCTGCTTCATTTCTGAAACGTTGGCCTCTCTGATACTCCCTTAATAGCCCAAACATGTGAAAATTGGCTTGGATCGGGGTCAGGACTGTATGTGACAATAACTCCCAGCCGAGATCCCGGAATGTGCAAATTGTGTTCGTTTTAAGGAGCAAGCTTTGCTCCATTCAAATGCTTTACTGCGACTATAAGTCTCACTGTGCTTGAAGTGAAGACTTTTTTTTTAAATCAGTTTTGCATCCTCATTTATGAGAAATTTCGTCACAAGTCCCAGTTTGACTTGAACACCTCATGGCTCCATGAGACATCTGGGGGTGTGCTATGTTGTGTCTGGCACAGAGATGTTAACAGGCGATTCTTTGGGAATCATTGTTGTTTGTCTGCCACAACAACCTTGAACTTTTGCTGGCTAAGCCCTATACAGTATCTGACAGACTGTGATGCACTGGGTTTTTTGATACCTTTGTTGTCTCCCCAGTGCAGGCGTGGACGTGTTACATCAGTTCTTTTTTAACAGTGGTGCGAGCAAGAATGGATGCCCTATTTTTGCCATTTGCACGAAAAAAAGAGCAGCGTGCTGTGATTAGTTTTCTTGTGGTCTGAAAGTGTACCTGGTGCTGAAACAACTAACGGAAAAAGCATATACAAACAAACTTTGGACTTTTCACTGGAAGGTGAAAGTTTCTTAAAGAGAATCATTGCAGCTGATGAGACATGGATTCATCACTACGAGTCTGAGAGGTTCAACAATCAACAATGCTCCTTCCAGTTAGATGCTTATTAAAGAGCTGAACCATAAACTTTGGATTAAACACAGAAGACTGCTATCCAAGGATCTTGACATGACAATGAAAACTGGGAGGTGTTAAAAGCATCCTCTCTGTTGTCCTTATGTTGCTTCATTGGACTTTCACCTGTTTGGTACCCTGAAAGCAGACCTACAAGGATGAGGAAGTGAAGATAGCGGTGCTTTTGTGGCTCGCTGCTCAGATAAAAAAAAAAAAAAAGTTAATGAGGGAATATTAAATTAAAAATAAATTCTATAGCCAGAGTAAATTCAGGAGAATTTTTGACTCAACCGTGTGTGTGTGTGTGTGTGTGTGAGAAAAGCTCACAATATATATTAACTTGTTTTGATCCATATTATGCTTTGCAATTTTTTTCTCTTCCCTCTTTCAGTAACAAGACATTGCATCGCTTTGATCAGGAGTGCAAGAACGATCAAAGGACAGTGTATTCCATTACAGTCCTCTCTAAATCTTCTAATCCACTAGCTAGACAATTTTTCTTGGAGCACTGGGGTCATGCGCCTCGTCAACAGAGATGTAAAGCCGTGCAGCTACATATTTCAGCTCTTTCTTGCGCTGAGTAATTCAGAAGCGGTACTCAACACCAACAACTAATCTATAGTTCCGCCTTTAGATGTTAGAGGCAAGTCTAATTCTAATATATTCTGCAAGGCACACTTTGTAACAGCACTTAGCTCTTTAGGGATTTTGCGAATTCCCCAAGCTGTGCTATTAGCAAGTTCTCTAGACTGGCTACTAATCTGCTCTAATGTTCACATTACTCTGTAACTGGGACAAGGAACACTTCATAAAAAAAAAAATAAAAAAAAAATAGCACCAGCGTTCAGTCAAAGAATTGAACTGATCCAATTTTGGTGTCATCACTAGAATTTAAGTTTAACATTTGAGTTGGGACAAAAACGTTCCCTAGGTCACTTTATTCACATAAATATAGAACTTAGCTAAGTGAATAAAGACCTTAGTCTTAGTATCAGTGTTGTTTAAACCCACAATAATGGCAGCTGTGCTTTTCTTCTAATATTTTTCTCATTACTAATACTGACTTTTACACCACTGCAAGTTCAACTATTGAAACTAATTGGTCAGAAAATGTTGTTTTTATCATTAGTAATAACTTTCACAGAAGCTTGAATGGTGGACACTATACAGTACATAAATGTATACTAATTGTATAATGAGGTTTCTTGTAAGAAGTTAAGTAAACAATTTGGAAAAAGTTTTTGCTATACGGTAAGTCCTTAGAATGGAGGTAATGTAACAAGCTGTTGTTCAAACGCAAAAAAAGGGGCAAACTTTGATCTACTATCAAAAGAATTGTCATGAGGTTCTAGTCAAACCGGGATTGTGCAGAATAACAGAACACAGTTATGAGAGTAAAAACTACCTTTATTTCTCTACAGTGGCTTGCAAAAGTATTCGGCCCCCTTGAACTTTTCCACATTTTGTCACATTACAGCCACAAACATGAAT
>JAQQZT010000005.1:11836099-11848199 GCA_030068275.1 Clarias platycephalus | reverse complement strand
TATATATACACAAAAGGGGGCGGATCAAATCTCCTTATTTGAGATTTCCTAATTTGAACAGACTAATTTTCTTTCAGGAACCATAGATTTGTACTAGTCTATTTAAGAGGTCAGACTGCACTCTGGGTTTAAACATTGAATAATGTTTGAACCAGACAGAATAATATTAAAATAAACATCTTGAAAAGTAAACAACATCTCAATAACAGAATCATTGATCATTTCAATTCTAACAGGAATATTGATACAGTCATAAATTAACATAATCAAAGAAAAGAACTGTTGTGACTTTATTAAGTGAAAAAGTATTTGTAACATCACTTTCTCCCTGTAAAGCTTTAAAAAATGTACAGTAGCACATTCAGTGGGCAGGCGACACAGTCTTCCTTAGAAGACTCACATCTATCTTTACTAAAAAGTTGTATTCTAACAGATAATGGAATTCTTTAAAACTTATTTTGAAAGTAAGTACACATTTTGCATGCACCTTGGCATTTTTATAATCAGTGGTAAAGTATTCGCATGCCTCATGGGAGGATTAGGCAATGAAAAATTCCTAATGCCTCATACCCAGGCTGTATAAGTACCAGGGTTGTATAAGTCAGTGCACTTGTAGTGCAGGTCCCAAGCCTGGATAAAAAGGAAGGGGTGGGGTATGGGTCGCATCCTCAAGAACACGGTGATGATCTCTTGCATGCACCATTGGTTGATTGATGAACCTTCAAGATCCATTGGCATTGTGGTCACCTGTCTTTTTTTTTTTTTTCTTTTTCTTTTTTTTTTTTTTTGAGCTGGTTTGAGGCCATCATCTATCAGAGTTATTTCTCTCACATACTGTAGAACTGTGAAGGTTATTTAGTTGGCACACATCTGCAATGGCTTAGCAACGCTTGCTGGTTCCTGCCAACTCTCCCTATACTCCTGTGAGCATCCAGGAAACCCTTTTCAGATACTGGACTGCTTAGATTTTAGTCCATCTGTTTGGAGGTATCTATTGTGTGACTTTCCCCATGTCATTTTTGTCACACAGGATACAGCAAAGTCTGGTTTATTTGTGTCTCAGTACTTCGTTGGTCGGCTTGAAGTTTGGCGTGTTCAGGGATCTGTTCCGATTCTCAAAATACAGTCTGGTTTTGTCTGAAACTCAAAGTAACTTTGGAGATGATGGAAACTCGGGGGAGTTCTCATGTCCTTATATGAAATGGTTGTTTAACTAAAAACAAATTAAAATGTTCAGTAAATGATTTCTTGATATTGATGAATACTGTATGAATGTCTGCATCAAGTTTAGCGTACTGTGAAGAAAATATTCCTTTGGGTTTCAAATTAAATCTACACATTTGACTGTTTACACATTTAGCTAGTGCCTTGAAATATATTATCCTATTGCCAAGAGGCAAGAGTGTTCACTGTATACTACAGTAAGTGCTCACTTGTTATATAAATGAGACAACTCATTTACTTCAAGCGTTGTTTGTCTGTCTGAGCCTTTAAGATCATTGAAGAGGAAATGAAAGAAACAATGGATTTGATTTTTATTTGGCCATTGCAATAGATAAATGTTAGGAATAAATGAATAACTGCACATCATTCTCTGAAACGTGTGAGAAATTCAAACAAAAGAAAAACTGTCTCAATTGAAGTTCAGCATCTTTCTTTCTATTCTGGTTCAGAAATATGGATTTAAAGCAAGGATGCTTGAGGTCTATAAAAACAAATGCCTTTATTGAATATGCCTTGTGGCATTAACTTTTTTCAAAGTGTTTTGATCTACAAACAATCCACAGATTCAACTTAAATTTTGCAAAACCTTCATGTTTTTCCCTGACTTAGATGCCCAGCTACAACAAGCGTCAGATGAGTCGGATATACCCCAAAGGAGGCAGAGTGGACTCTAGTAATTATATGCCTCAGATATTCTGGAATGCAGGCTGCCAGATGGTAGCGCTGAACTTTCAGACCCCTGGTAAAGCAAATGGTGCCATTTGGTGACCATTGTCACTTGCTGTAACAACCCCATTATGTACACATATAATTAGAGATGTAAAATCACTTCCATTATAATCCACAGCATGCTAAAGATGGGACTGACCGCTGTAGCGCCTTAGGCTTGTGATTGTACAACAATGTTCTATATGTATAACTAGTGGCAAAGTGGATGACGGGTTTATTTCCCCTCAGCAATTTCATTTTGAGGATACCTAGACCTCATTCATGAATTATACAAATCATTCTGTTTAATTATCAAAACCTCTGTAGCATCCGTTAAATACTGTAAATATTATTTTGGTCATATCGGCTGTGAGCTATTTTCGTTTTCATATAAAAGTTATTCTGAAAGTGCGATTGGGCTGCCACACATCGCCAGTCAGTGACACAGGGGTTTGTGGAGAAGCCATCCTTTTGAATATTCACAAGCACCCTCTCTAGAAACCTTTATGTCATTCCAAGACATCTGGAGCGGTCACATTTCTGAGTTTCTTCAGAAGCCCAACGCATAGGTGAAGCCCAGATGAATGTGCTCAGTAATCAGAAACCTGTTTGTACTACTGTGGCCTTCTGAGACCTAGTATGCCAGACTTTGTTTGAGAGTCAGAAATTAATCGGTTTGGGGAAATCACTGGAAATGTCACAGTCTGAGTTAAACCAGATTGTGAAACTGTTGAGTTAACGGGAGCCGGTTCCATGAAGGTAGTGTCCTATGCCCAATTATATTTAAGTCAATTTTATTTGTAGAGTGCTTTTAACAATAGTCATTGTCGGTAAGCAGCTTTACACTATCCAAAGGAAATTTTATATATATACTGTATTGCATTTAACACAGTTTTCAAATAAGCTGGGATATGAAAAGATAATTATTTTACTGTATTATACTGTTGACAAATAAAGTTCTTTTTCTTCTTCATATTTTTCTTCTTTTTCGTATCGTTTTACCTTTTTTAGATTTGGCAATGCAGTTGAACCAAGGAAAGTTTGAGTACAATGGGTCATATGGGTATGTGAACATTAAAATTCTGTTAACATTCATTGTTTGGGAGGTCATGTACTGTAACTTTTGATTTGCTCTCTTTTTATTCAATGACCCACAATATTTTTAACTTTTACTTGTAGTTGCCCTGCATACAAAAAAATTAACTACAATTGTCCCTGTAAAAAGCGATTTCCTTTTCCATTATGGGTCTGACTATTATTAATGTGTGTTCGATAATGCCTGTTGTATCTTCAAATGCAATGCAATCATCAAAAACATGAATTGTATCTCCATACTGTTTGTGCTCCAAATGTGCTTACTAGAAATCCCATTATATATTTTGTGCCCTTTTATTGTTATATACAGTAGCTTTCACTCTTTTGATAAGGCATTTGTACAAAGTCAGACATAGGAACATAGGTGAGATTAGGCCCTGATATTAGGTATGTTTTGGGGATAGATATCTTTTGTAGAGCTAAGTTCTTTAAATATTTTTTTATATCCTATATTTTATATTTTGTTCTTCAATTTTTTTCTGCAGCTAAGTTTTTCTATATTTTATTCTTATGCTATTGCATAATTTGTTTCTTATTGATAATCTTGATTTTAAGGTCACAGGCACACATATAAGCATTTCACTGCATATTGTACTGTGTATGTGACAAATAAAATTTGAGTTTGGGTAACCAACATGTGGGTGTAAGGGGCGGGTGTCCCAATACGTTTGACCACATCATTAAAAAATATATGATGTATGCATTTTACTAATGTAGATTGCACACTGGCTCAGTAAAATCACATACAGTACTGTAATCTTTTTTTTTTTTTTTTTTTTTTTTCAATATTATGAAAAAGCTATATTTGAGTAAGTTTCAGTGTCCTGGTAGAGTTAAATCCTAAAAGTATTAAAACATTTATGATGACGGAGTGTTATAATGTCTGTACGTGTTACACATCTGTAAGTGCTATATATATTGAATATGAGACAAGGGTGAATTAATTAAATGGGTCGTTGCTTTAAGGGGACTAGAGGTAACGGTTCAGTTGGACCATAATGGAAATAAACTAGCTTTGACAGTTTGCTTAATGTTTTGTCCTTGCAGTTATTTGCTGAAGCCAGATTTCATGCGTCGACCAGACCGCACATTTGACCCTTTCTCAGAGACCCCTGTGGATGGAGTGATTGCAGCCACTTGCAGTGTCCAGGTTCATATTATTTAAAAATAGAATGGTTTTAAAAATGTGCTTATTCAGGGGCGGATTAAAAACACTTCAAACAAGTTGCTGAAAAAAAAAAAAGTTTGACTAGGCATGACAAGAACATGAATTGAATTGCTTAGAGTGATGATGACAGAGTTTGGGGGGGGGGAAAGGCATACAAAGTGTCAAATTTTAGAGGAACGACATGAAAGAGTCAAAGTTTAGAGGAAAGACATGAAAGTACCTGTAATCTTCTGATTTCGCATCCAAGTGTCATGTTCTTTTAGCTTAATTTATAACTACTATTTTTGATCTCTTTGTGTGAAGCCTTAACATGCTCAATTTTCATCAAATGGCAGAAAAACCATTCCAGTTGTGTGTCGATGTAGGTCATTTCAGGACAGTTTTTATCTGACAAGAAGATCGGCACATATGTGGAGGTGGATATGTATGGCCTGCCCACTGATACCATTCGGAAGGAGTTTCGCACTCGGATGGTGATGAACAATGGCCTGAACCCTGTATACAATGAGGAACCATTTGTTTTTAGAAAGGTAATATCTGCTATGGTTTTATTGCTTGATAATGCTGATGTTTTTGGGCCATCTCTTATTCACATACTGTAGTCCCGGGCTGAAATTGCTTCATTTAGAATCTTTATGATATCATTAACCCTAATCTACAGAATGCTTCAAGACAACAGTCAGAAAAGCAGTTGTGTGTGTTAATATGCCACTTTGCTTCGCTGTCCTCGTATCTCTGCTCCACCGCACGTCAAATTTCTGCTTATCACTGAAATTCCTCATGTGCGCGCACACACATGCACTTTCCATCAACCCAAAGGTAATCCTTCCAGACCTTGCGGTGCTCAGAATAGCAGTGTATGATGACAACAATAAGCTGATTGGTCAGAGGATTCTCCCCTTGGACGGTCTGCAGGCTGGCTACAGACACATCTCCCTACGAAATGAGGGCAACAATCCCCTCTCCTTACCCACCGTCTTTTGCAACATCATCCTCAAAACATATGTACCTGATGGATTTGGAGGTATCTTGATCTTCATCTTATATATTAAGGAGTTGCTTTAAAAATTCTGAAAACAGCTTCACCCTGCAACAGATCTTCTTATCGCTAATGTTTGACACTACGCATATAAACCGTATGTCGTTAATTAGCCTTAATGATATTTGTCAAGTTTGAAATTTTACACATTCACATCTTTGTTTTTTTTAGCCATCGTGGATGCTTTGTCTGACCCGAAAAAATTCTTATCCATTTGTGAAAAGAGAACAGACCAAATGAGAGCCATGGGCATTGAGACGGTGAGCATGTCCATAAATGCTGCATCCAGACTTCATCCATGCTTATTAATTATTCGTCTCAATGTTTGGTGCACTTTTTGATATTACACCCTATATTATGATTGTTTACATTTTATGTGCAATATTAATGCATTGCGCAGTCTTTTTTAAAATATAAAAGAAAACATGAATTAAACATTGTTGCACAAGAAAATAAGATTAATGTAATCGTTTTCATAATATGAAGGCAGTCACAGTCAGAATTTAAAAAAAAAGAAAGAAATAACCAATGTTTTGTTTTGGAGTTTTATGTGGTTAACACTTATCTACTAAGAAGAAGAAAAAAATCCTAAAGAAATTATTTATTCATCTGACAGTACACACTGCACAGCTCTAAATAATTAAACAATGATCACTGCACTCAATTATAAAACGGCGCATTATTTCTTATAATGCCTCAGTACTCTATCACATTGGATTTTAATGAAAACCATAAGTAGCTGTAATATGATTGTATTAACTTCAATATTGGCTGATGCACGGAGTAACACTACCTCACCATTATTTGGAAAATCTACTGTGCACACTACAGTCAATAGCCTGTCATGTGACCAGTCTGTTTACTGACTACCAGATAAAAGTATGGCAACAGATTAGTGTTGGTAATTTATACACATTCTCTAGATTTATTTTCTTTCTTTCTTTCTTTCTTTCAGTTTAGAGTAGTCAATGAAATCCATACACTAAAGAATTGTCTTGATTCCTATTTCCATAATAAATTGAGAACAAAACATAAATTGTTTGTGAGCTCCTGATATATACTGTAGTATTTAATGACATGTTTGAAAACCTAGACATCACTTGCTACTTGAGAAAATGCCTTGAAAAACATTTAGTTTATGATGTTAAATTGATGGATTGTATAATGTCTACTGTACATGTGACCCCCATTGTAAGTGGCACTGAGTCACAGAAGCTCCACAGAGTCGTAACCTTATATTTATTCCAATGTCCATATTAATTAATGTCCATTAATTAATTAATTCCCACCTACTGTAGGTTTTCTAGTTTTCTTCCAAATCTTTAAAACTGTATGGATTTGATATGCTAAATTACCTATAAATTTAGTGTGAATGAATGAGTGAGTAGTACTGTATATGATACAACTGGTACACTGGTTTCCTACTAAAGGTGCTTCCTGCTGTATGCTTATTGTTCCTGGGATAGGTCCCAGGGCCACCGTCACCCTGTCTTAAAAAGTTAAAAGTTCTTTAAAATATGCACAATATGTTTGTTGTGTTTGTTGTGTTTACCTGTGGATTTTCTATTGTGAGCACAGCAGGAGACACAATGATGATAAAGTGGGTCATTATGAGCATGAATCAGACATTCCTAAATCAATAGCAATTATTATGCAGTTGTGTCATCATATTAATTTCTTCTAGAGTTGCATGATCGTCTGAATGACTAATACTGTAAATAAAACAACCAGTACCTGTATTATTCTCAATACATATGTAAATATTCTACAATTAAAGCTGATATTTTGCATTGCATCCTCATAGTCATTGGACTGTTTTATATGCAGTAGTTGGCATGCAAAAACTCTGTCACTGAGTTATAATGAAGAAATACTTTTCAACAAAGTCATGATCTAGTTATAAAGATTACAAACTGTCTTTGCTATAAATGTAATCATTCATGAGACGGATTCCTGTGGTTGTGTGTGCAGTGGGAGATAGCTGAGGTGCCAAATGACAGCCCGAAGAGGAGTAAGAAAGGAAAGACAAATCATTTTAAGTCTGCGTCACCTCAGAAAATTTCTGAGCAACACTTTACATCATCAGGACAGAACTTGAGCGTTTCCTCAAGAAAGGGTAGATTTTATACATTTCAACTATTATTTATGTGTTTTATTGTATGGTGAACAGGATGTCTATAGGTGTAAGGTTTGATTAATTTAAAACATTTATGCGTAAACAATTATGCATTGTGTGAATTCTTAATTTACTTTATTAGGAACACCTGTTCATTTGATACTTCATGTATTTATGTTATCAGCCAATCATCTGGCAGCAGTTCACCACTTAAAACTATGCAGATACAGGTCAACTGCTTCAACTAATACTCGCATCAAGTTTTAGAATGGGAGAAAATGTGATTTAGATAAACATCAGTGAGTTGCAGTTCTGTGGGTGAAAACGGCTTGTTGTTGAGAGGGCCAAGAAAATGACTCTTCACAGCTGTGTCCAATCCATTTTGAGGCAGATGAGCTACAAAGGCTGAAGACAACGTTGAGTTTGACTTACCTAAACTGGGCAGATGGAAATTGGGAAAACATTATCAGGTCTTTTTGCAGTCTTAAGCTATTCATGTGTATATAAATTGTATGTATTGTGCTGTTGTAACATGTTTGGAAGATTGGATAAATGCATGAATCAACAGGGGAGTAGGTACAGGTGTTCCTATTAAAGTGGCTGGTGTGTATGCATTAATTTGTCAAAAAAGTTGAGGTGTTTTGAATTGTATTGTCTCCCACCCTTTCGTATTCTTTCGCATTCTTTCCACTTTAACACACTCGCTCCGTCATTCCCTTTTCAGTCTTTATATTTTTGCCTTTGTTCCTTTCTACTTTCTTTTCTTTTTTTTTTCCTCTGCACAATCCCTGACCTCTGACTAATTTAAGATTGAAGGGCAGATTGATAGAATTTAATGTTTTGTGGAAGTTTGACATGACAGTACAGATCCAAAGAATAATCCAGGTCACTAACTCAAGGTCAGGGACACGTGTAAAAGCGAGGCCAGCATTTCAGCTGGCATCCACAAGCTGGTGTAAAAGTGTAAATGTAAGGTAAAACTGTAAAAATATTGGTCTGCATCAAGAAAACAGCTAAGGAGATTTGCAAGTTGCAGTTGCAAGTTGGATTAAGAACAATCAAACACATTATTAAAACCTGAAAGGATAGTGCTGAATTGTCAACTTAAAAAAAAAAAAAAAAAAAAAAACCATTGGAGAGCACTTAAAGGCTTGGTGAAGTTTCATCATTAAAAGAAATTATAGTGTAAATCACATTTATGTTTAATAGTGAAAGTGAGAGTGTTTCCAGATGTATAATGTGATAGGAATTTGGAGGACTGGGACTAAACAGCTGTGTGGCCACTTGTTTTTGAGACTAATCAGAAAAAACAGGCTTCCGTTGCTAGGGAGCATAAATCTTGGACTTTTGGAACAATGAAAGAAGGTCATGTGGTGTGATGAGTCCAGATTTACAATATTCCATGAAGCTATGCACACATCATGCACATCAGGCCACTGTACCAGCCTCTAGAGGCAGTGTTATGATCTGGAGTTGCTTTGTGGTCAGTTCTAGGCTCAGTAACGTTATTTGGCAATACAGTTAAATCAGCTGATGACCTGAATGTACTAAATGACCAGGTTATTACATCAATAGAGTTTTTCTACCCTGATGGCATGGTCATACTAGGCAGAATACTTTCCTATGAGAAAATGATTTTGATATGAGATACAGTAAGCTCTCTTTGTATAGCATTAAAACTCATTACTGTTCCATCCAATTCTCTACTACAGTATTTAGAAATTTTAATAGCACATGGATTATGGACTACATTTAAAGCAGTATCAAATAATCAATGCAGGAAATATAATGTACAGTGTATCAGCAGACACCTTAAATGTAATTTTTTAGCATACAGTTTTGTTTTAATGTTTTACTTGTGCGTTATCAGTGTGTCCTACACCTTTAAACATGCCTGAAGTTACCATCGATGACCTGAAAGAGATGAAGGTAGAAAGAAATTAATTTTTCGCTAGTGGGAGTGTCTGCATTTGTAATTATATTTTTACTGTATTTATGTTTTTTCCCCCGTGTTTATTTATCTTCTTCTTCTTTAATTCCAGGCGTACATAAAACTAGCAAAAAAGCAGCTGAAGGAAGTCGATGCATTGAAGAAAAAGCATGCAGAGGTGATTAAAGAATTTTAACTTTGTGCTAATTGAATTGTGGGCATATTATGATCACATTGTGATTGTTTTTGTAATAGATGCTGAATTATATGTGGCATCAGGAACAGGAGCCGTGATATAAAAAGACTTGAATGTTTAAAAGTGATGTTTCTTCTTGTTTTAGGCGTACACTGCATTGCAGAGATCTCAGTGCACTCAGGTGGACAAAATGGCCACACAACACGGAAAAGAAAAGCGGGCCTTGGAAAAACAATTCGAAAAAGGTGGCAAGAAAGTCAGGTAGGTAGACACAAACAGCATCATCCTGCATAGGACCTTCAGTCCTAGATGCATATCGCCTGTGAGACATGATGATACCAAACCTATCCGATTATTAAAACATGGCCTCAAGAGCTTAAAAAGTAAAAACATGCATAATGGGGCAATACAGAATGCATTTTTAATATTGGTTTGTTCGCAAAACAAAATTGAGGTCTTTTTCATTTTTTATGCTTCCTCAGTGAATGCAATTGGGAAACCAGAGGGGAAATAGAGAAAAAAATTAAGACCATTATCACAGACCACAAAACAAAGGTGCAAAATTCAGTTTGTTCCTTTCTCTCTAAAGCAGCTTGTGCTTTGCTTTGCACAGCACACAGTGTGTTCAGTGAGCTACTGTACTGTTCTGTCCTGTTGCGACAGGTGAAGAAAATGCTCGCTGCACAAGCAGAGGAATTGGCTGAGATTGTGAAGACCCACAACGCTGAGAACCAGGACCTCGGTGACCAGCATGTGCTACAGCAGTGTGAACTGCTCCGAAAGTTAATGTTAATAACACAGGAACAGCAGACACAGCAGCTCACATACCTCCATGAGCGGTGAGCCATCAATGTTAATAAGTTTACTTTGATGTTGCTTCAGACAAAGAATCACTTTAAGGGCACTGTGGCAAATGAAACATTTAAGAAGGGTGTTAGAAACTGTCTTTCTCTCACACGGCCGGGACTGGAAATAGCTTCCTTTTGAATGTGGTGTTTGGAAATAAATTTGTCGACTATAGGGTTGCTGAAGTGTCTTGTGCAGGCTGAATATCAATGCAGTGATGAATATTTAACATTGCTGAGTCAATTAAAAATGCTAAGATACTGCAGTACTGCACATGTACCTCATGTGCAATGTATTCCTGTGTTAGTTTATTTATTCAAACTCGGCAATGGCAAAGTCTGTGCTTCCCTACAGTTCCAAATAATGCCCTCAGGTCAGTCTGTTTACTTTAGGTTTCTCCCCACCCACCCCCAAGCAACAAGAGTGCCTTCTGTGAGGTGGCTCCAGGGTGGTAGTTCATTAAATATCAAAATATTAAACACTGAAATAGATGACAGCTCTGATTTATCATGTTGAATGAATCTTCTTAAGTTGTCTTGACAATTTTATATATTATGTGTTTATGATATGTACACCACGTCCCCCATTAACGCAGACTCGTTTATTACGGGACAGGGTAGAAAACATTATCCATAAAACGCAGCATGGAATGTTAATGGAATCTGGATGTCCTACAGCAAGTTGGTATTATTCTCTTCAGATATTACTCCTGGTCTAACAAATGACTCTATTTGTTGCTTGTTTGTGTGTGTGTGTTTTGTTTTTGTTTTTTTAGACAGAGTAAGGAAATGAGAGCTAACCAAGCAAAGTCATCAATGGAGAACAGTAAGGCCATTAGTCAAGACAAAAGCATCAAAAACAAGGCTGAAAGAGAACGGTAATGGTCCAGTTAATGAGAACGTCTGAGCAGAATGTCCGAATTCAGAGTTGTGCAAAAACCGGTCACTGATTTATTACATATGCATTATAAATACATACATACATGTGGCAGATATGGATAAAGCCTGGTAAGTATGCTTTAAAGTGTTCTATATTTAAGAGATTATATATAAAATAATCACTAACAGAATTTATTATTTTTTCACACTGTGTAGTGATGTTTTTTTTGGGGGGCGGGGGACAACTGGGTTCTAAATGATGTCCTCTTACTGTATCACTTGTGATTGTCTCAAGCACTCATTCCCTTATCATACTTTCTTTTTTTTACTTTTTCTTCTTTTTTTCTCACATGGCAGAAAATCTAGAGTTACAAAGTTCTGACACTGGAGTCTCACTTTATAACTGTTAAATAAACCTCTCTGAACAGAAAACAAATCAATAATGAGACATTAACTTTTAATCAGTTTATTGTTAGCTTTAGATCATGTAAATTTATCCGCCTCACATTTCCTGTGAATGCTGAGCTGTTTAGTGTCCAAAGTGCAGCTGAGACTCATGAAGCTTCCGCAGTCCCACTTGAGCTAAATCGAGTTGGTATCTTTCAAAGTTACGGAGTATTTAGTACAAATTTAGCTTGCTTCTTTCCTCGGAAATAGCCTTATGGATAACCGGAACCGGCCATTTGAACCTTAGAACCCCAGAACATGGGTTGTGAAATTTGACCCAGATTGCATGTGCAGAACAGGAACATTTAGAACAACCAAGACCTTGTAATGTGTTTGTATACATGTCAGTTATGATTTAAGACAAACAAACAAACAAATTATATATATATACAGTGGTGTGAAAAACTATTTGCCCCCCTCCTGATTTCTTATTCTTTTGCATGTTTGTCACAC
>JAQQZT010000005.1:11821556-11835999 GCA_030068275.1 Clarias platycephalus | reverse complement strand
CATTGAAGCAACTGCCACGTGATTGGTTGATTAGATAATTGCATTAATGAGAAATTGAACAGGTGTTCCTAATAATCATTTAGGTGAGTGTATATATCTATCTATCTATCTATCTATCTATCTATCGTTTCAGTGTACTGTCTTTTTGTTGTTTTTGTGCTCTTTTCATCATTTTGTTTTCGCCATTTTTGTCTTCAGGAGAGTCCGAGAACTGAACAGTAACAACACAAGAAGATTCCTCATAGAAAGAAAAAAGGTATATACTGTATACAGTAAGTCTTTTAAAAGAAACCACAGCTCTATTTAATGCTTAATTTTAATTCTTTAAAATGTTTGTATGTGGATCGAAAGCTTGCCGTAAATCAGTCCAAAGAGCTTGATCAGCTCCAGACAGTTCAGCGTGAACAACTGGAGCAGCTGGATAAATATAACGCAGAGGTATTGTTGGTTCTATTTTTATCATTCCAAATCACCCGATTGTTCTCGACTAATTTACCCTATAATCTGTTCGATAATGCTTTCATCGTTTTTATCACTTTGTTTTTATTTTTCATCCTAGCTCTTGAAGTCACACCTTTCAACACCTCCGTGCCAGGGTAGAAGCTTACATTCACAAATCAATTTTACAATACCTCTCCTTGCTCATGACTCTTTTATTTCTCTCTATAAAAGTGCAATACATCATGCCTATGACATTTTTACTGCATCTCTCACACTCTCTCAGACTGCTAAACCAATCAAGCTGATCAAAGGGAGGAAACTGTTCTCCTATAAGTGTTGTGATTATCGAAAGTGTCAAAAATCATATCATCAATCAGTAAAAGTTGTCATGGATTATATTGTGCGGTGTGCATGACAGAAAGGAGATCAGTAAGGAGGAGAGAATTATGCTGGTTTCGTGTATACATAGATATAGGCATCGTACAGTATATAACATACTTGTGCCAACCCTAAAGTTACTGCCAAGACTAACTTGGGAAATTCATTTGCATCCTTTAATACTCTTTCTTTGTAAGAAAGTGATTTTGGCTTGGAGCAATTTGGCAATGAAGTGTTTTTCACAGCATTTGAATTATTTCAGCGACAGATTTAGCTGCACCTGATTAAAATCCTGTGGAGAATTAAATCTTTAGGAACTCCACTTAGCAGTCTGTCACTAATGTAAATCACAAAGCCAGGTTTGGTTTGCTTTCTAGTGTTTAGGAAATTAATATGTGGTCATCTGAATTTTGTCTTTAAAGAAAAGCAGAGCTTTATGGGAGTATGTGCACATCTGTTGTTTGTGCTAATGCTGCATGATGTTCTCTCTCTTAGACCAGAATGACACAGCTCATGCAGATGAAGAACACAGAGGTGAAAAGGGTCTGAGTCCCAGTGGTGCCCTAAACTCCATAACCACATGAGACAGCAGCAGCTCTGTGAACAAATACACACATGAACAGCTGCACAATTTTTTTAATTTTTTTTTTAATAATTCAGATTATAGGTGGGACTTCATCCAATAAAACATTTTGCATTTATCTTTTTACAACAGTAATTTTATATACAAATATTTTCTAAATTTGCATTATAAAAATGCATTTATATTTTGTATTTATGTACCACTATACTATACATTTACTTATTCTATAAAGATGTTTTTTTCTCCTCACTTCTTGGTTTTATTGGTGATCTGTAATGCTCCCAGGGTAAATTACTGTGGCAGTGGCAGAGGGTTTTTTATTTTATTTTATTTTTTTAACTGAAACCTCTCATTTTAATATTGTTTAGCATGCAATTAAAATATCTCTTGAATATGAATACTAAACCCAGTGGAGAGTTGATAAAATAAAATAAAAAGGTTTTTACAAGAAAATAGAAATGCTCTGGTGACATGCAGTACAATCACTCCAACAAACTTCAAGTTATTTTTATAAAAGAACTATTCTTTAAAAAATAAATGCATTCTCAGTTTTACACTCGCACTAATATATGCACTTCATTTTTTTTCTTTAAAAATACAGACTTTTTTTTTTTTTTTTGTCTTTTAGAATCCTATTTCTCCAATCTTATGTCTGGTGGGTTTCCATTGTTAGACATGTCACTGTCAATGTCTCATCGTTTAAATACAATGATTCAGTGTGCACATCTGAAAATAAGTGTTTCAAAATGTGTGAAGGGGAGGGGGCACTGCAGAGATTATGAATATTTATGAGACCACTTGCAGTCTTTAAAAGTCCTTGAGGAAATGTCTTCAGGAATACCAAGACGAGAGAAATTTTGAAGGTACATTTACAAATGTGTACCTCAGACTAACGGTGGGGTATACAGTACAGTTGTCAGTAAACATTCTTCAGACTCGAGCTGCTCACTATCAAAGATTTTGGTGGAGAAGAATCACAATAAAAACTACATAGCTTAAAAAAAAAAAAAACAACAACAACGACGGCTTAACTTTAAATGCAGCATGTGTGTTTCTAATCCTGGAAAAGTCCTGAAACTAGCCTGCAAAAATTTGGCCATGGGAAAAGAGATTCATGTTTACAGTATTTATTAGCCTTTGTGTGTGGAAATATGGTCACTGTGGTGCCCAAACATGATTCACTCCATATTCCCTCACACAATATTTGATCTTTGCAAAAACTGTCTGGCCAAAAAAAAAACAAAAAAAAAAAACCTCACACTAATATTTTGTTGGTTTGCCTTTAGCTTTGATTATGGCATGTATTCGGCATAGAATTTTTCAACAACCTTATGTAACATCATGCCAGAGTTGCATTCCTTTTTGTACAAGATTTGCATAGAGTCAAAATGCTCCATAAAGCCTTCTCCAGCACATCCCAAAGACTTTCAACATGATTAAGGTCAGGATTATGTGGTGGTCAGTTCATGTGTGAAAATGATTCCTTTTGAAATTTGCCTGGAATAGGGAATATGCCTGTGCCATTAGTGAAAAAAGAATCCATAGATGTGACAACCTGGACATTCAGTACATTCAGGTCATCAGCTGACTTCATTCTATTGCCTCGTAATGTTGCTTGGCCTACACCTGACCAACTGAACCCACCACAAATCATAAAACTGTCTCCAGAGACTTGTACTGTGGGTACAATGCATGATGGGTGCATCGCTTCATGCACTTACCCTGCCACACCTATTACACTGGACTCATCAGACCACATGACCACATGTTTTTCCATTGTTCCAAAGTCCAATCTTTATGCTCTTATGCAAATTGAAGCTTTTCCTTCTGATAAGCCTTACTAACAAGTGGTTTAGTCACAATTCACTGTGTTTTTGTCCCATTGTGCATTTCAAAATGCTCACACTTTCACTTTTAAGCATAGCTGTGATTTCACCTGTTGAATTCTGCTTTAAATAATTAAGGGAACTTCTAATTTTCTGATTTTCTTTCCCCCAACCACATTTCTTCTGCGACGTTGATGGTTTAGCACTATTCGGCATTACACAGTTCTTAACGCAATCCCAGTCATTTCAGCAAACACAGTAATATCTTTTCCACAACCACGGCATACTGTATGTCTTCCCGCATGCTGGTTTAAGAAATGAGAACAATTGATCCCAGCCGAAAGATATTAATCACTGCAGTAATTATTCAGTGAAAGAGTTTTTGCTAATTTAAATGCAAATGGTGACTTTTTTTTTTGGATGATCAGTGTATCTTACAATAGAAATGCTTCCATACATCATAGACACTCTTACTGGAATCACACAGTGCTCTTTTTGAAAAGGAGTTACAGTATATTCAACTCTGTTTACTGTAGAACAAGGGCTTGGCGGCCATACACCATGGTCACACAAATGATCCGAGCACAGGTTCGATCTCAGAGGCACATTGAAACCAGGATGCCTGTTAATGCCAGGTGTAAATGGGGCCATAGAGTACTTTAAAACTAATCTAATTTGGCAACGCTGTGTCGTCCGCTGCTCCTCCCCATAACATTCCTGTCCCCGACACCCTACCTTAGGAGTTTTTACAGTTACAGTAGGTTTAACACTGTGGGACTAAGTGAGATGGAGGACATCCTGCCTCATAATATTTTTAAATCATTGTACTAATAAAATAGTATTTCTACTGAATTAAAAACATATAGATGTGTCAGTGAGGACTTACTCACTCACTCATCATCTCACTCTCTCATCTTCTATACTGCTTTATCATGTATTCAGGGTCGCGGGGACCTGGAGCCTTTCCCAGGAGACTTAGGGCACAAGGCGGGGTACACCCTGGACAGGGTGCCAATCCATCGCAGGGCACACACACATACTGTACACACACTCACACACTACGGGCAATTTGGGAACGTCAATTAACCTTACCTACATGTCTTTGGACTGTGAGAGGAAACCGGAGTACCCGGAGGAAACCCACCAAGAACACGCAAACACCATGCACATAGACAGACGGGAATCGAGTCTGGCCAGGAATTGAACCCGGACCCTGGAGATGCAAGATGGCAGTGCTAACCACTACACCACCCACTCATCATCTATACGGCTTTATTCTGTATTCGGGGTCGTGGGGGGCCTGGAGCCTGTCCCAGGAGGCTTGGGCCCGAGGCGGGGTACACCCTGCCAATCCAACACAGGGTGAAAACTTAGTAGTAATATATTCTTGGTATTAATATGCCTGAACTTTTATCATTTATATAGCTGAAATGTTTCCAACTCCTAATTGACTAACATATGGTTGATTTTTCAGACCGTATGCATATACAAATCCTATTTTACTGTACCTTAAGCATGAGGTACTGTTCCTGAATACTGAGGAAAAGCCAAAAATGATGAAAGTCATATTCTGACCATTTTATGCTTTTTTTTTTTGCCTATAACATGCTTTGACAGCTAGACTTAAAACTTGCCAAAATGATGTGGACATTTCATTTAGTTTGTAACCTTGCTTACGCTTTCAGCTTAACTTTGTAGCCAAGCTTGCTTTTGATCATGCACTATGGAGGGGGATGAATATAAGCATAATAGGATTAGTTAGTAAATTATACAAATGCAAGATGTGAAATCATCCTATTAGACAGTATGTTGTCTGTCAGTGGAACTGGAATAGAATATTTAATATGCAATTTTCTCCTTTTTCACTTTCAAGGGACTTTTAAATGCAGGTTTTAATAAGCTACAACTGCACTTCTTATTAAGGTACATGCAAAGGTTTATATTTCCAGGCACTAGTGATACATTGGGATAAGTGCATTAGTGTAGCAGGGGATTATATGGAGAAAGTAATTTTAAAGTCTCGTAACTGCGTTCCGGTATTCTGCACTATCAAAAGTCCCAGTTCGACTTGAACACCCCTCTTATTTCTGGTGAATATGTAATTAATATTGGTTTTAAACCATATCACACTGCAGGAAATGAAAAACATTAAGAAGCTGTGTAAGTGTTTTGTTCCATGTTCTTTTTGTTGTTGTTGACTCAACATTCTAAAGCTCGTCTCATCAGCCTTCAGTCCTCCGGCCATTTGCTTGCTTCTAATCTAATCTTGCCTTGAGTTTCATCACTTTTATAGGTCTGAATATACTGTATGCTTTTCTTCTCTTCATGGATATTTTTTTGACGTGTCTTTGCTCATTTGCGGATGGAAATGCCCCTTGATCCTCCAGTTGTGCGCCAGTCAAATTTGATTGATTTGCTGTTTTCATCTCATAATGATGTTTTTTCACATCAAATACATCTACGCCTGTGGTGTTCCTGGGGTTGAGCCTAGAAGATGAAAAACAAGAATTTTCTTGACCATGTTCTTCTTCAGGTCCTCTCTCTTACTGTGTTCCTCCTTTTTTTCCCCCAAATCTCTCTGGACATTTTCTCCTTTACTGCATTTTTTTCTCACCTGTTCTTCCTCACCGAGTGTTTTTCCTCACATGTTCTCCCTCACATATTCTCCCTGACCACATTCTTCTTCACTGAATTCCTTCTTACCATATTCCATCTCGTTGTGTTATTTCTCATTTGCATTTTCCTTTGCTATGTTCTGTCTCAATTTTTTCCTTCGCATCTTCTCTCACTGTATTCTTCGTCACCAGACTCTCTCTCACCATGGCTTCCACTATCGTTTTCTACCACGTATGTTCTCTCACAACGTTCTCCTTCACAATTTTTTCTCCCTCCATTTTCTCGCTTAGTGGATTTTGCCTCCGATATCCCCTGTCATCATGTTCTCCCTTACCGCTTTTATTCCGCAGCAACATGTAAAATGCAGCGGATAAATTTTCTAAGCGCATGTCACCGAGACACCACATTGTCACTCAGGCGTGAACACATGTTCACACGAAAAGCAAAGAATGAATTGGTTATTTTTGAAAACAAAATGTTTTGCCCCTATAACAAGGCCGGTAAAGCTTGGGATACATCTGTGATAGTCTGGTCTCGGGTATCCAGTGCTTCAAATTGTGTGCATTTTACTCAAAAACAAGTGTGTTGTGTGAAGCAGGACAAAAAAAAAGCCACAAAGTACTTCTACTTTTACAGGCACTTTCCTCGCCAGAACATTTGCACGTTTGCTTCCTTAACTTCTTTGGAGTACATGTTCCACTCACACTGAGAAAAGTATAAAGAACAAGGAAGTAATTGTATCCATAATGCAGTGCTAAACATACTCTCTATAATTGTTAGGCTGTACATGTAGCTACTGTAGGCTTTTAGGAATTACCGGGCTGCTTGCCAAAACTGGTTTCCTTAATATCGAGCAGTGAAGGTTATAAAAGTTTGGTTAGCAGCTGTACTGTTGTGTTCGGTGTCTGAATGATTGTCTATGGGAAATAAAAATTATAAAAGGCAAAGTTTTGATCCTAGACTGTAAGGAACCCCTTTATGTCTATCAAGCTCTTTGTCTATAAAAGTGTGCCACTCCTTTTAAGGAAAGCATGCACATCTCCCACAGTAATCAGTGTTTGTAGTGAACTTCAAGTAGCACAGGATGTTTGCCTTTCTTGATCCCATGTGTGTTTTGTAGACAGACTGTGATCGTTTGAACCTCCCTCATGGGTTACTGTATGTTATAAAGATGAAGCAATGCTCAGGCATTGATCTCACAGCATTGCAGCTAATTATAAAGGCGAGCGACTTTATCTTCTGGTTGCAGCACAGCAAAGTGTGTTTTTCTTCTTCTTTTTTTTTCTTTTTTCTTTTAAAGACAGTCCTGCTCAAAGCTGTTTATTTTTCCATAAGTCTCCCTAAACTCATCTGCTGGTAGCATGGAAGCTCCTAAGCTCTATCAAATGACCTTAATCATGATAAACTTCATTACTTCCATTAGACCTACTAAGCACATGCTACATTTTAAAAGAATGGGGTGTGCAGAAAGTAAAATTCCCAAATGATGTTTAGGACGGTTTAGCTGGCACTGGAGTGGAGTTTGCACAAACATGATTCACATTAGAAGGACAATTTACCTGGAACCACATCATAAAAGTCCGATGTATCCAAAGAAATCACTAGATAAGCCAAAAGAATGTTAGAGACAAGTGCTGTGGACAGATGCAGTCCATATGATTGGCCACAGTCACCAAAGATGTTTGAAGAAGAAAAAAAAAAGCAGTATTTACTAAAAAGCACACCTTGCCAAATTCTAAGCATAAGGTTGGATCTGCTATGGTTTTGTGGTCTTGTGGCAGCTAGTAGCACAAAAAACATCGCATGGGTAGATGGAGGAATGGATTTTAGTAGATATCAGCAAATTCTGAAAGCAAATATGATTCACTCAGTCAAGAAACTAAAGTTGAAAAGAGATTAGTGTCTACACCAGGACAGTGATCCAAAACATATCCCAAAATAAAAAGCATAAGCTGTGAGAAATGCAAGCTGCAAGTGTTTGCAATGGCTTTCACAGCCGTTTGACTTGCAAGGTGGCCCAGTAATAGCTCAGAGCCAGAACTGTTCTGCGAGAAAAAGTGGGAGACATTTCCTGAAGCAATAATATGGAAGAAAAAAACCCTAGCTGCCTACAATAAATGTTTCCAAGCTGTGATTTTTGCCAGAAGGGTGTGTTACGAAAACAATGATTTAGTAGGTTTTACAAACATTTATTTATTTATTAGTTTGTTTGTTTGTTTGTTTGTTTGTTTTAATTGATCACCAAGTAACTCAGCCATAATATTAATCTAATTGTTTTTTTCTTAAATAGTTTATCATGTGATTCTTTAAGCTTCAAAATCAGCAAAATATGTAATGCACTTCTGTACATTTCTTAAGTAACTGACTTTCTCAGACTAACCAGCTCTGTGTATGAGCAAACGAACTACAGTGGTAAACCATGGATCATTTTCCCAGACAAAATGTATAATTTGCATGCGTCCTTTGTTTTTAATGCACCTTCCAATGTGTGCTTATCCTCTAAGGTAAGAACCGTCTTGTCAGTTTCACTTTACTGTTGTGTAGATTATCTGAAGTTTGCATATGACTCTCATTGCTTCACCTAACAGTATTTTCCATATAATCCGACAAGGTTGGTATTAGATTGCAGTCTGGTTATTTTGCAAGACAGTCAATGTGTCCCAATGTTTCATCATGCTGACTGAATAAGTAACGCAGAGATTTGGCCTGTCCACTTTACATTTGGGAGTCTCAGAGCTATGTTCTGCTGGGACATGAAAAACACAAAATATAACCCCAAAATCGGGCAAATGGTTGAGTGCATGATTTAAAGTGAAGTTACAATGTAAGGTCTACATCCTAACATCGTACAATGGTGTTATTAGTCGATGTGACTAATTGTCAGTTCAAAGAGAGTCTGAACTTGTAGGTGCTTGAGTTACCATGTACTGTAGACAATAGGCAATGACAAAGAAGGGATATGAAAGTGGAATGTTGTAGCAATAACTTTAAACTATTGCTTTCAGGCTCTTTTTCCAGCTGTATTGTCTGTGAAAACTAAATATTCTCTTTTTTGCAGTTTTCCTTTTTCTTTAATTGCTTTAGAGCTAATTGGTTCCAGGCTGGATGGCATTGTGCCACAGTAGGCAGCGTTGCTGCTTCACAGCTGAAGGATCCACAGCTCATGTCTGTGTAAAGATTCACATGTTCCTTCCATGTCTTTGTGGTTTTCCTTTCTAATCCCCAAAATACATTGTATGTTGAGTGGCTATGCTTACTTGCTTGAGAATGTGCGTGCACACGTGATGTCAGTCTCACATCCAGTCTCGTGTTTAGTGTTCCTGAGATACTGTAGGAACTAGATCAACTTGTGAGCCTGATCTGCGCAAAGTTACATAAGACAAATAAATGTAGTTTAATAGTTGCATGTAGGTGATAGAAGAGTCACCATGTTGATGGTAGATAAATGTTTTTTTTTTAACAATTTCAGTAAATTTCATCGACTATCTTTCCATTTTTACTGCTTTATTTGGTGCCAAAATAAAAAGAAAGTAATTTCAGTGTTATGAACATTAATTAAAGTCCTGTGCTTGAATGCAAATTTGTTCTGTAAGTCTGTACTGAAGTAAAGAAAACATATCAATTCTTGAAAATAACTCTTTGAACTTTGATTCTCACATCAGCAGAATAATGAAGATTTTCTTTTTATGAATTAGGCAAATTATTTCAGTATGCAGTCTGTTTCCATTTTTTTTTTCAATGGCATTTCTGTTTCCCTGTTTGTATTCTGTGACATTTTTCCTTATACGAATTCTTGTTTGGGGTCTCAGTGGTGAGTACTGTTGTCCATCATCTCTGGGGATGACGGTTTGAATCCCACCTCTGGTCTGAGTGTGCATGGTCTCCCCATGCTTGGTGGGTTCTTTTGGATACTCCAGTTTCCTCTCACAGTCTGAAGATGTGTGTCCGCTGATTGGCATTTGTTTGCTCATTCGTGTTTGTGTCCTGCATTGGTTTGACATTCCACCTACAGTAAGGTGTCCCCTTCCTCACTGTATGCCCTGAGTTCCCTGCAGAGAATAAGTGGTATGGAAGGTGGATGGATTGCTGAGATTATAAAACTAAAAAGCAGCCATCAGTGTTCCCTGCCACAATTCAGTATGAGGTTTAGATTTCTAAATTGACAGGCAGGTACTGTAGAACTTCCTCTCTTCATTTTTCTTCTCGAGGACATACAGTAGGCTAGGTTTCTAAGCTTGTTCTTTATTGATGATTTCCAGAAAGCAAGAATAAATTCACTAAAATATTACAAAAAATGTCGACCTTTAGCATGAATCTTTATCCGTACAACTCCAGTCGAAAATGAGTTAACTCTATTGAATTGAACACACCTGTTCAGCCGTGCCTAAGGTGCCTTAAATATGTCACCATGACACACGCTTTTGAGTGCTGCAAATATTTCATAAGCCAGTAATATAATCATTGTGAATAATAAAACAGATGAGGAACAGGAGGTCTGTGTGAAGTATCACTGAGAAGAGAGAGAGCGCGAGAGTCTGTGCTCTGAACCATTCCCTTCTTCTTTTACCACTGTTTGAACTGGGATTATGTAGGCAATCAGCAGGGTGAATGGTGGTGACCTGCTGTCATCTCTTACCCCACTCTTTCTCTCCCTGTCTTTTACTCTCAAGTTGTCCCTCAGAGGTATGTGCTGGGGGGGAAAAAATTGAACTCATTTGTCTGGGCAAGATGGTGGAAAAGACAGAACTGAAGAATAAAGGTGCTCTAAAATGACAGCATATGCACCACTCACAAGCGAAACTTCAATTAGGTTCAAAGCACTTCATCACTATTTCTCTTTCCCGGTGATTAAAGTTTGACATTTTAACTCATGCAAACATGAAGATATATATTCTACCCGTTCCCCTTGGGTAGGCGGCAGGCTAACATGCAATTATCACTTCAGCTATGGCACATTTAAGCGTTGAACCTTTTCTCTTTTTTGGTGTGAGATAAATTTGACTCGGCTGTAGATAGAATAATAATACAAAAATTTTTAAGTGCTTAAAACCCGAAACATCATTTGTGATGAAAAAGCATAAGAAAGGATCACCTGATAATTGTGAAATGCAAGTGTTCTGATGGTCATTTCGAAAGAAATCTTTTAAAAGAATGAGAGTGCTCGCTTGTTATAATCATTATTCCAAGAAGGTTTTCTAGCGGTGCACCTGTGGCACACTTCTCTACTGCAGCTATAAATTGTACTAGAACTTTTAGGTCAAATAGCATGATTATTCACAGTGTAATTGCTTCAGTCTTCAGTCCCACTCTTCCTAGGATAGACTAATCTTTCACACTGACCCTGAACAAGAACTAACACTTATACATAGAAGTTGAATAAATTACAGAACAAATGAGTAAAAACCCTTAGAAAGACCTATAAGAATATTACTTTACATGTACAGTACATGCTGCGCTACATTTATAGAGATATCAATTCAAAAATGATATCTAGAACAATTTATGTTAATCCTGAATGTCGTTCATCAACCTCTTAGGGTACCTCATGTGGAGCTTGTCATAAATAAACTGATTTCTGTTTTCATTTCAATAATAAAATTATGATTATGATGAATATTGATTGTCCTTTGTAACATAAAAAAATGTCTGATATTATGTAAAAAACAATTCCCTCATGGTTATGTTCTGCACATAGATGACTCTAATACAGACTTGGTTTTTAAAGATAGTATCAGTTATGATGTTGTGCACTTGGCAAGTTCAATTTGAAGCTTGGGAAACCTTTGGAAAGCTATAATATGGGCCAGACTGCTTATTTGTGTTTCGACAGGCCGGTGAAGCCAGATAATTCTCCTGCAAGGAAAAAACAATGCTTTCATAAAACTTAATAATAAAACCAATAAAACCAGGATAATACTGGCATGTTGGAGACATTTTTTTTTATTACTCACTACGGTATTGGACCAAAGGTATCACACCTGAGCCTTCTATTCCAAATGCATGGGATTAACATGAATTTCCCTTCCCTTACCCCCTTTGCTGGTGTAGCTGCTTCCACTCTTTTGGGGAGACTTTCCTATAGAGTTGTGAGTGTGGCTGAGGGGATTTGTGGTCGTTCAGCTACAACAGCATTAGTGAGGTCGGGCACTGATGTTCGGTGAGGAGAACTGGCATGGGGTTTGGGCCCCATTGTTCCATTGAAGGGTCATCTTAATGCTACAGCAAACACAGAAATTCTGAACAGTCATGTGTTTTCAACTTTTTGACAAAAGGAGAAGGCTCATAAATGGTCAGGGGTCCACATACTTTTGAGGATACAATGTCTATAATATTATTATATCTAGTATGAATGCATATATTGTATAAAATAATGTCATGACAGTCATCACAGAAATATATATATATATATATACAAAGTTGACCTGGAATATAAACTACATTAATTGCCTTCAATGTCACATGGAGGATTTCTTACTATTTAAAAACCTGTATGAGTACTTGCCTCAAGAAGCAACACATCTGCTCTATTTATTACATGAATAGACTTTTATGATTTATGGGTCTCAGTATTGCTATATTCATTATCATACCTTTTCATTTAGAGGCTTTCACAAGCAGTTACTCTATAAATAAAATTATACAGAAAGGTTTTACAAAAAGTTCTTTTTGTAACCCATATAAACCACGGATTTGAATCTATATGCTGCATATTGTTAAAAGGCAAACACAAAACATTTCATTCTATTTGGAGCAGTGAATATGAAGGAAACGTAATGTGAATTTGTTATTCCTCTGAAGAAGGATTTGATAAGAAAAAAAAAAAAAAAAGAGAAATGAATAAAAAATACACTTCAACAGGGTAGAATGTCAATTACTTTGTTTATGAGCTACAGTATATACAACAGGTCATTTTCTTTGGGTTTGGCTGAACACACACACATACTGTGTGTAGGATTGTATTTATACAGAGATTCATACATGGAATTAGTCAACCTGTAATGCAAGGTGTTCACTTCATTTAAGGAATCATCATAGAAGCTATCAAAAGCTTACCAACTGTTTGCTATTATAATATAAACATTCACTTTCAAATACAGTATATGTGTGTTGTGGCTATTTGTTGAGCCTTTGGAGTTTTTCTCAGAGTTAAGACGTAAACATGGCCTGCATATCTATGAATATATCTGTGCTCATTTGCAGCTAGTGATGAGAAAAGGCAACGTTTTGTCTTTAGATGTTTTGAGCCATTTCAGCATATTCACTCATTCGGGTATGAAAGTGAGAACATTCTGCACCTCTGTGTATCTGCTGCAGATTGAGGCATGGACCATGTTGGATAACAAAAAAGCAGTCATTCATGGCGATAATTCTTCTATTTCTAATAGGGGCTTGTATTGAGATCCCGAAATCTAGGCCACTGTATACCGTATATTTAGATATTTTACATGCACTTAACCAGGATTTTGCTTTGGTTTTTACTCCGCTTGTTGCATGTCCTTTCTTTGACAGTTTTGAGTAAACACAGCTGAGGCATCCTTGGTTCACTGTGATGATGACACCATTGGACAGTCAGATAAACTCCATCATGCATGCCTTTCTGTGCTGTCCAAATCATTTTACGTCTGCTAAAGGGGGGGGGGGGGGGGCTGAATCGCACAAGGACACTTTCAAATTAAACGAAACAATTCTAGAGCCTTACTGTATAAAGAGCAATCAGTTTAAGACCTTCCATTACTTACAGTTAATTAAATTAACTTTACAGCCTGTGCCTTTTAATCGTGTGTATTTTGTTTGCTCAGGAACATAAAACATGGCTCAGTCTGCCATCTGATGAAGCATGTAGAGAAGAACATAATCAGTACAATATGTAATCAGTAATCAGTATTGTATATAATATGAATCTATGTATTATGTACAGTATAGATCATGTACTGTATGGTCTAATTTACAGTTTTTTTTTTTTTTTTTTTTTCAAATTTAGATGAATTTCAGAATTTCTTAACATTTGAAATGTCTTGTGCTGCCATTAATAACTGCATGCACTGGATCCCATGGGTTTCACATATTTGTGTGATACCTGATAATCACTCCTAGATCAAGTGGATCAATGTGTCCTTGGAACGCATTCTTTAGTGAAAGGGATAAAACTCAAAGAAGAGCTGAGCTTTTAAATGAAGGAATTAGTTTGGTCAGTATCACAAACTTGCGTAAGTTTAAATAAAATATTGCAGCATCTTAAACACTTAAATTCAGTATATTGGAAATTTTCTTGAGTCGAAATACAGTTTTATTTAAACAAAGTGAAAAAAATGAGCAAGAAAAGTGTTGGGATTTCACCAGACTAGCAAATTGAAACCATCCAAAAATGGCACGTCAATTTGTGAGAACGATGTCAGACTAAGCCGGATTAAAGCAGAAGTTTTAATCTGGCCACAAGGGCAAACCAAAAACCACACAATATACATACAGCTTTATATATATATATATATATATATACACACACACACACATATAAACACTAACGTTCAAAAGTTTGGGGTCACTTGCAAATTTCTCTGTTTTTGTTTAGTGATTTATTTTCTACATTCTACAACAATAC
>JAQQZT010000005.1:11809483-11821456 GCA_030068275.1 Clarias platycephalus | reverse complement strand
CTCTGCAATTAACATGCCGACGTTAAACCGTTATTGTTGCACTATGGTTCCACTTTTTCTCCCGGCCCCCAACTGATATTATTTGAATTTACTTGTATTAATGATCCATTTCTTTGTGTGTGATTGTTTAGTTTTGAGAGTACACTCTTCATTGTCAATAAAGAAAAGCATGAATTAGAATAGGTACTTTCCTAAAAAATCCACTAATTTCCTCCCCTTCATTGCGCCCCACCTGTCATGTCTGTGCGCCCCACACTTTGAGAACCACGGCACTATGCAAACACACAGAAAATATCTGTACTGATAAGGGTAACGTAGTGTCCAGAGTTTGGCAGAAATACACCCTCAATGGGACAAAAAAAAAAAAAAAAAAAGTCAAGAGTGACTGGTATATAGTTACACTTTATGTGATCTGACAATTCATCTTGCAGTCTGCTAAATTTACTTTAGTGGACAATAGGAAATTAACCCCTGGTACTTGGGATCGCCAGCATAAACAGGGTTTTCTTTTATTTGAATTCACTTCTTTCCAATTTTATGCCTCCCCAAAAAGATGAAATGACTGAGCTAGATGTTGGTGAAAAAGGCTCATTGAGTGTTGCATGCTATGGTATTCACTATATACCTTCGGATAGTGTAAAGGCAATCACACCAGAGGAAAGAGACATTTTGTCAGTGGAGAGCCTTTTATTTGGGCAGATATGTATGTGTGCCTTCAGTGGCCTGAGGACTGGGCAATTCTGTATAGTGACATCCATTTTCTCCCTCTCTCTTTTCCCAAGGACATTATCTCAGCCCACACCATCACAGCAGCAGCCTATTACATAGCCTGGTTTCAGAGGAAGATTGAATAAACACTACAGATATGGCTGGAGTGTGTCATGACCTTTAAGGTCACAGGACCATCCTAAAGTAAACCTGTCTTTCTTTTCATATATGGATGTACGTATGGAGAATAACAAGTGCTGTACTAACATAATACAGACTAGCTTGAGTTTCAGATTCAGTTCTTCTTACATGATTTATAGACTAATTCCTGCATAGTGCTCTAGGCACTAAATTATAATCTATTCATAGATAACTGTTTATTTACTCATTATAAAGATTAATTTCTCTGTGCAACAAGTATGAATACGTGCATTGTTCTGGCAGAGCTACATCTCTCTAATGGATCAATATTTGTCATCAGGCAGAACTCCAGAGTTGAAAAGATTGCCTGCCCATGAAAAACTCATTTAGAGAGCACACTGAGGATCATGGGAACTGTTTGTAATCAAGACACTCAATAATGATCAGGCGGATGGATTATAGGAATTTGCCGAAGTCATACCTAAAATCTTTCTTGGATGACATCGCCCATCCAAAAATCAGCCAACAACCTCCCATTATTGCGTACGAATATAATTGATCATGATATTTTGCACATGCTATAATTCATTAATTGATCTTGGTGTAATCCTCCGTTTGCCCTATTTTAGTGCAGTGTTTTTTGCCTAGTTCTGTCTCAAGGCTGAATTGAGAGAGTTCCATCTTTATTTCATGAATGTCTCTGGCTCATGCCGGTATTCAGGATTAACAAACCTTCTCAAAAGTACAAACAAAGTAACACTCAGTGTGTTGAATTTGAAATCAACTGCTCATTTTCTATCTCACCTGGAAGCCTGCAAGATTTTTAGCATTGCCGATTGAAGTCATCTTCTGACGTTCAGTATAAAATGTAATTATCCAAGTCATGTCTTTACCACAAAATGTAGTTAATCACCCAGGACATGTTTGGTGTTTGCTTCTTTAGTTTTGCATTTGAGTTACTAAGGGACTAAGGGAATCCCGAAAACAAGAAAAGTCAATAATATTCTACACAGTGATCCAGAAATAGTAACTACAAAAATGGATAATAGTGTGTGCTTAAGAAATCTCAGATTTAATATTTTCTGTCTCTGTTACTACTTATCAGCCAAAGCAAACGTTTAATCATTTATCTACTCTATGTCCCATTGCACTCATGCAACATTTCCTAATCTCGACACTATTTATATGGGAGGTATGGGACATGTCTTATTTATCCAAATCAGTATCTGATACAGTACATCACGGTAATCATTGTACACAAGTTTTTTTTTACACAGGATTTTATTACCACTACTGTACTTTAAGGTCAGTACACAGAGACTCAGAGACTGGTTCAGTCTACTTTAGTAAGATTAGTATCATGAAAAACATTTCACTGTCAGGAATATAAACCTTCAATGTTTGAAGAAGAGCCAAACAAATATCAACAGTATATTATGTACGTATATTGCACTGTTAATGCAATTTTACTATCTAGATTACTCCTAGCAATTTCTACTACAATAGTCATTTGTGCAAAATGGAGTAATACAACCACACACAGTGGGTACAGACCATAAACCACTTCCATACAGAACATAAAGTATTAGGATATGTGATTAACCTGTGCATACAATCCCAAAACCATAATAAACCACAGTATGAATGTCCGCTAACCCCAGTTGTGCATAAACATAGCAGATAGAGTTTGGGCTAGATCCACTTGAACCTGAAAGAGATTTTTTTCACTGAAGACATGGAGCAGAGTTTGAAGCAACATAAACCTATTTTTCCTGTTTTGTCTCCTGTTCTAATGCACTGCGATAGCTAAACAGTAATAAATAATGAACCATTTTATATGTAAGTTTTTTTGGGGTTTTTTTTGCATCTCCATTTGCATGAATGATTGCCTATATATATATATATATGAAATCATCTGTATGATTTTATGGTTTGTTCTCTCACTATGCCTGTAGCAATGACTCATTTCAAAAGGATTCCAGAATAATAATTTCACAGGCTGTCCTTTTATGACTTTGAAATAAAGCAGCAAACTTTATTGCGTCATAATATTCCAACATTACACGATAACAGGTGTTTTAAGTAAACTGTAAAAATAGTATGAAAATCATGATGGGCAAGGACAGTATGGTTGATGCAACATTTGATTACTCTAGTCTGCATTAGCCAATGCTGTACAGGATGTATACAGGATGAGTGCCTCATGTTGCATTCATGTCATATAAATCATTTATGTAATTCTTACCTAGGAGAAATAGGAGGTTTGACAGCAAGATGAAAAAAAAAAACAACTTTTTGCAGTTTTTAGAGGAAAAAAACAACACCACATTTTTTTCACAAATAAAGCAAGAAATATTGGAAACTGACAAAAAATATTTTGTGCATGTTCTCTTTAAGTTATGATGGTGTTAGAAAGCACAAATGGCGAACTATTATGTCAAAATTGTTTGTATTCTATCAGTGTGAATTTTGTGTGGTTTAACAAAAAGCTATAGTTTTATCTCCCACTGCTTTGACACAATGGATAAATCAGCCTGCACGATTATGTGGTTATGTTTGTGGTTATTTACAGTATGTGTGCTACAGTATGTATTAACAATAATGTGTTGTTTCAGTTTAAATATCGAAAACCCATGTGTTGGCTGTGACTTTTTAGTGATTCAGTAAGAAAGTAGGGGCAGATTAGAGTTTTGTTGTATAAAAAAAATAATAAATTACCAAAAAATATTGAAAATCATGAGAAACATTATAAGCACAAAAAACCCTTCAGTTTACAGCATCATCAGCCTCTTCTACCCATTTTAGTTTCACTTTAGAGAAAGACAAGCACCTACAGTACCAGGATTCACCTAGTATTTATTTTTATATTCGACAGTCTCCTGAGAATGTTATCCATCTAGAATACAGTAGGTGGTTTTTTTTACATTGTTAGTACTACTTAATTTCTAAGTTAACTATACTACTTTTATGTACTACTTTTGATTAGGGTCCTCCTTCCATGCCTCCAGGTCCATTGATGGTATACTGGTGCATGACAGGAAGTGTTCAGGGTACATTCCTACAATGAAAGGATCAGTGGGAACCTCTGTCAGACCACTGTTGTCACACAAGACTCGTGACAGTGAGTGTCTCTGTAGCTCTTGTCTCTGCTGCTGGGAAAACACCCCTGGCTTTTCCCACCAGAATCTGAAACACATACAGTACAGTACATCTAGACATTGATTGACACATCATTTTTGTCACTGTAGAACAGCATTATTGAATTCTCTCTTCGAGTAAAAATTCAATTAAAGGTCTCTATATATTGCTGCATAAAGAAAATGACATTTTTCCCCTGCATTTTTATCGATCTATATAATAGTGCTCTTCACCCTTTACTACCCCCTTTTTTCTTTTTCATTATTATTTGATAAGCCTTTTACAATGAAATACAATTTACTACTTACAATAACGATAGACTAAACAAGTTACCTGTCACCTTCTCTAAGCATCTTCATCTGTTTTGCGATCAAGCATGCAAATAGAGGGCCTGTTCTGGTGCCAGACACTGAATCCTCTACCAGACCTGCCAGCCACACATCAATATTATCAGGATGCCCATACAGATCCATTATCTTTTCCACCAAAGCACTGTCATGTATCAGAGTCTTCAGATCTGCTTTGCTTTGCACTCTGTCATATCCACAAAAGAACCTCCAGTCATTGTAACCTAAAATGAATTTTAAGGAGACGATATTATATATTTGCCCTTAAGTGTTGCTCGAAGCATGTCTGTGCAGTTACTGTCATTTATCTAACAATGTATATTGTAATTTACAATGTGTCGTCCTTCTATTGGCAGTTTGGCAGTTCAGTCACCTGGCAGCCCATGATCACGTCCTCTTTGGAGGTTAAGAGCTGCCAGATCGAGTGCCTCAGGAATAGTGAGCACCATGAGTTTCTCCGTCAGCTCCTCATTCATCAGATGATTTTGGTTTTGTCTGGCAGATGGTTGGCTTATGAGACCTCGTAATACTGGATCCAATCCTCCTGTTGAGAGAGATCAGCCAAAGAGGCAATACTTTGTAGTTGTACAGTATATATATGTAGTACGTACTGTACAGTATGTACAAACACTGTAGATAGATAATTGCATTTAAATCGACATTTGCCTTAATTAAACCCAGCCTAATTTAAACCATACATATTTCTATCAAAGTATTTCTTTTTAAACAGCACTTTTTTTCTTTTCCTTCCCAACATTTTGTGTACTTTTAGTTACAGTAGTAACCTAGTGAACCAGTGTAGGGATCTATTTAATGATGGAAACTTCAAAGTATCATTATGTCACTCTGTTTAAGAGTGTTGCCAAATGCTTATACAGTATGTTAATGTATATATTATTTTATAGTTTCTATAAATGAATAGGGAAACGCAGTGGTACAATGGGTAAGATTGCAGGCTAACAGCTTCTGGGTCCTTGAAGCAATCCTGACTTCAGGTTACAATACTTATTTTTGTGCATGATCTCCTCTCCTATTACTCTCATTTCCCAAAAACCGTAAAGTGGACACTGTAGGGTGTATTCAAACTAAAGTGATGAGCTTTTGTAATACAGCGTCCTTTATGATCAATTATCTATTAGACCTATAATAATAATTTTCATTTTAAAGCAACTGTAGTGAAATCATTAACCTCTAAAAAATGGCTGGTCATGGCTGCATGAGTAAGGTTGTATACTGTAGTCTTATAATTAGAAGTACTGTAAAATATATTAAAATCAGAAGAAAAATATCTTTAAAACATTTACCATGTGCTAATATTTGACTTGCTTTCTACCCAGTTTTACTAGTTATTTGATTCTGTGCCTATCAAACCCATGATTATGGGAAAAAAAAATATTTTAATGTTTATTGTTTAACTACTGTAGCAAAACATCCCACAGCATTTTTTTTCTTCAAATTACAGTATATGGGAAAGTGTTTTTTTGTACTGAGTACTTTGTAAGTTTAAGAACTGCAAGTACAAAATTTTATAAAAATTTTTTTTATTCCAATTCCAATTCACTCATTGTCTGGACAGTGTGCCAATCCATAACAGGGCATGCATGCACACACTATGGGCAATTTGGGAATGGCAATTAGCCTAATCTGCATGTCGTTGGACTGTGGGATAAAACTGCCAACACAGAAGAAATCCACCAAGCATAGGAAGAACATGCAAACACAAACAGAGGTGGGAATCGAACCTGGGCCCTGGAGGTGCAAGGTGACAGTGCAAACCACTAAGCCACTATGCCTCCTTCCGCCTAGAACTGTCCCTTCTAAGTATGGCATGGTAGCCTGAGGAGGTTTATGTTGCTTCACTGGTCTGTTCATTCTTAAATTGCAGTATTAGTTAACACACTCCTTTCTAAATGGATACCAATTTAATCCTCTATATACCGTAGGGTAACATTTTAGCGTTCTAACTGGAAATATTAATAATACTCATTTTTACTTTTTAATATTACTTTGGTGTTCCCAGAAGTCTGGAAAGTACCTTCAAGAAAAATGTGTCTGCTTCTGATAATGAACCCATGAGTTACATACAGTACTTCTTTTAAATAGTCTACTAAGACTTGAGGATTGCCTGTATACAGTACAGTACAATCACATTGTAACATTAATGTATTCAATATTACAGTCTTCTGCATTATCTGTATGAATGGTATCAACATGATAATGAAGGAAGAGAGAGTTTCTGTTTTTCATTTTCTGCTCTTTCTTTGAAGTAGATATGATTTTCTGAAATTTATACTGACAATGAGCTACACTGAAGAATCAACCAGCAAAGCAAAGCAAATATGTACTGTACCTTCTCTGATTATTCTCCATGGACTGAAAAAGGCTTGATGCAGTTTTAAAGAGGGAAAGTGCTCATGCTCCTGGAAGCTCTCGTTCACTCTCCTGATGAATGTTGAGATAGTGGCATGACCGAAGCGGAATGCGGCGGTAGCAAATACATTGGATATGGAAGGATTTATGGTATCGTTATAACCCTCATAAGGTCCAATGATTTGATCAAATGCTTCTTTTCCTATGATTTTTGGAATATAATCCCTCATGGTGATGATCTGTAAAAGAGAGCACACAGCCTTAGATTCATATCTAAGTTTTATTTTGAGGAAGGTGTGGAAAAGTGCTAATACACCTTAACTGATAAAACCTAAGTCTTCCTGAGTTTTAAAATGTGTAGGTGTTCCAAGTGACATGAGAATAAAATAATAATAATAATAATAATAATAATAATAATAATAATAATAATAATAATAAAAAAATAAAAAAATAAAAAACGCTTGTAATTCCAGATGGCCTTATGGTGATATTTTTGAGTAGGTCAGGTCTAGGTTTGTTTACTGAAGTCTACATAACACTACTATCACTATCTAGGACGCTGTATATGTGCTCAACTGGAAATCTGTGTGTAAGATGGCAATTTGGGACATGCTGAAGTGTGAGATTAGATAAGATTGTGTGTTTCTTACCCACCGAAATTCAACTTGCCTTATCACACTTTATTTAAATGAACTTAAAAAAAGAAAGAAAAGAAAATAGCCTACAGAATCCTTGCTGTAGATGTTTCAGAGGACTCTTGCTACAGAGATTTTCATCAGTGTCTTTTTAGCAGATGGATTGTGTACTGTATAGTCACTGTTCGTGAAGCTATAATGTAACCTCCTCACCATCAGGCACCGGAAACTATTTTTTATTGCATTTTTGTGAAGTCTGTCCCTCTGGGACTTTGTTAAAACAGTGCACACACTGCTTGATGCAACTCATCTACTTCTGTCACATAGCACTTCAGAGTCTCTTTCTCAGCTACTTTAATTTAAGGGGCATGAGCTGCATTCAACCTTATAGATCTTTTTGCGGGCAATGAAATGTTTCTTTGATCTAGCACAGACTGCTCAAAGAGGACAGACATGAGTTTTGTGGCTGACAGCCTTTAATCCATAAATTTATTCTCTTCTGAGTGTGGTAAATCAAGTTTCTGTTTGCCACTGAAAGCTGGTTGTGATGTTAGATGTAGACTAATATCTAATATCTGTCAATGGCTTGACAACAAGCCATTTGGATTGGCCAGTTCATTATGTCATGAGGCCTCCTTACTGGTATAGCAATAATGATGTGGGATAAAACTATTACACACACAGATAAATGTAGATAGGCAGCTACACTCATGATTACTGTACATTTAAAAAAAAAAAAGTGTTTCAAGTTTGTAGTGGCAGCTGGGTTCTTGCAGTTCATGCTGTAACCCTTTTACTCATCCCCAAAATGCTGTCATTGTCATCTGTCATTTTGCATAATCTGCTTAGACCATATATTTTTTGTTTCTCCAGCAAATGGAGGTTGTTTGTGTGAACAATTCACCTCATTCACACTGAATCACAGCTTTCTCAATCACTGCTGATGACATGACAAACGTGGCAGCAAAGCCAGCTGAATTAGCTTAATTTGGTTTTAGAGATCACTGATATGCTGCATTAACCTACTCTACTAGTCGACAAACATTCTAATTCCATGGTCGTTCCAATTTCTTATTTTCTTTTTACATTGGAGAACAATGCTGAAGGCATCCATAATATGCAATAAACTCCAATGAACAGTTGATATTGAGATGTATCTGCTACAGTACTTCATAACGGCTCTAATCTGAGGTGCTGTTAATGATGATTTTTGAGGCTGGTAACTTCTCCTCTGCAGCATACTGTAGGTAGTTTTTGTTTTTTCCTTCCTGGGATGTTCTTCATGAGAGCCAGTTTCATCATGGTGCTTGATGGGTTATATGCAAATACACTTGACAATACTGTTCTTGCAAGAACTATTCCAGAACAGCTGAACATTATACCTAAAAATAACAACTGACTTTTTTGTTATTGTTTTTGTTACTTGATTACCTAATTCCATGTGTTATAATTAAAATAAATAAATAAATAAATAAATAAATAAATCCAATATTATAATGTAGGGGGAAAAATCCAAACTGATATTTTGAATAATTTGCCATAACACAAATGTAAAACCAAAAATACAATTTAAGCAAATATTCAAATGTGGATGCCTAACAAACTAACTATTAAAGTGATGTCTTTTTATCACTGAAAGAAAGAACCAGGGCTTAGCTCGACTAGTCCATTTATATCAGCTGCCCCTGTTATTTGCACTCCAAAGCATTAGAAATTCTGAACTGGTCTAAATGGAACAATACATTCAGAAAGAAAAAATAGCTTTGGCATCCATTATGAAAATGATTTTTGCTAATTATACGGTAGTTAATTTTCATGGGTACTGTTAATAATACATATAAAAGAATCAGCACACTGGCAGGATAAAAGCAGCATATTGCAGTTTCAGTATGTGTTACAGAGCATGTGAGCACTGATCTATGTTGAAATCTCTAGAGTAGGATTTGAAGCTGCAAAACCAAAGATGGAACTTTTCCTCCTACACTGCTCTCAATAAAGCTGGCCAACTGTCTAGATTTTTTTTTTTTTTTTTTTTTTTACTATATTCATCTATCAGTTTGTGCATAATTTTAGGTACTGTATATGAGTCTTTGCTTCTACTGTAAGTGGTTTTCAAACTGAAAATTCTCACTTGGAAGGAAGGCACGATGCCATACCCTCATGCACATTTAGTAGGAAGGTTTGTTAATCATGCTTAATGTTTGAGTGATATGGCTAATGTTAATGCACATTTTGCCCACTTTCTTTTTTCCATAAAGCTGAGGTGTGTACTTTTTCGCAGTTCAGAGAATAGGACCCAAATATGCAGAGCTTCATCATCAGTAATCACCCGTTAGAGGTCAAGTTTGTGAAGCATATGTAATTTATGGAATGTATTTTCCATAAATTTACTTGAGAAGTCATGTTTCATTGCAGTCATTGTTCAACTTCAGCAGTGAGATAATCTTCATTTAATTACACCCCAGGGCTTTTTCAGTTACGGCCAATAGTGCTTAAACTTTATCCTGATCTTAAATTATTACTCAATCAACGTTAAATTGATATTAATGTTTGTGTTTTCTGGTGATTTCTTCTACAATTAATGTATTGTGAGAGTTCCAGCTTTGCCATACGAACAGGAAGTTTCTCCCCACACATGGCACAATGGCCATGATGCAGAGATGATCGATTGTCTCCAAACACCAGTCAAGCTGTTTGTTCCTCTAATACGAGTCGAAGAAAGTGCTGTAGATTTCTCATACCTGATGCAATGCTCCGATGATTTTCCGGCTCTCCTGATAGATTGTCTTGGAGCTCCAGTGGGTGTTCAGTTGTTTCAATTGTGTGGCAATGCGATTGTGCTCCCTCACCCAGAGCGTGTGAAGAGCAATCAGAGGCAGAATCTCGTTCACCCTGCTATCTCCAGCAAGGAAACACTCAAGGCGTTTTTTCGGGCCTGTACCTGGCTCCTGGAAGCATGCAGATGTGGGGTTATTGACAAACGGCAGGTAAGCACGACCTTCGGTATCGGTGTGTTCACTGTTAACTGCGAGCAAGCCCTCAGAGCTCGAGCCGTTCCTGAGCATCCTCTCTAATTCTACAGCGTGTCCGTAGACGGTAGATGCGTCGAGGAAGGAAGTTATTAAATTCATCTGCTGTCTCTGCAGCATCTGTTGTGGGTGCAGAGTGTGTGGCGGGCCATTTACGCAGGCTGGTGCAGAGCGGAAAAATGGGAGACAGCTCTTACTTCCAAACAGTTTATCATGCAGAGGAATCTGTGACACGCACAAACATAAATACAAGGACACAGAGAGTACATTATGTCTCATTCTCTTTGTCTTCTTTCTAAACAGCGAACCATGTTAGCCCTTAAGCCCTTTAAAACACTGCCTCATCTAATTGTTCATGATCGTACAGAGTGAATTAAATTGACATTAAAACTGTATGTTGTAAGTTTGTATGATATCCGCACGTGGTAAATGAGGCAGTTAAATTATTGTATCTTCAGCACACCATTAGAATATTTAAAATTTGGCATTTAAATTTGAAAAATTATTTTGCATAGGTTATAATAGGATTCAGGTGTAGTGTACCTTGACCAGAAATAAATAAATGAAATGCGCATCACAGCAGGAGTGTTTTAGAGCATTGTATTACAGTATGTTGACACTATCAGCTCTTTAAATTAAAATTTCCCCCAAATTTTCTTCATTTATTCATCCAAAATGTTTAATCCTCTCTGGTTTTTAGGGCTGAGCTGATTCTGTACATGAGCCCCCAAACCATTGCTAAGTTAGCATAACTAGAGGTTCAAGGCCATTTTCAGTCAGAAATTACTGGCCAGTCACATTCGTTTCATTTCACTCTATAGTTTGTTTGCTCTGAAGTTGTTCTCTGGAACACAGCTTGCCCGTTCCGAAAATAGCTCTGCTGCTCAGGGGCAATTCTCAGTGCTGCACACTAGCACGCTGAAGATGTGCTTGGTTTTGATCTGTACAGCGTGCGCAGAGAAACACATCTAAAGCTGGGTATGATGGGTTTTATTTGCATCCTGCATAGCTGCGTCTTTAAAAATTAGTCAACATAGACTAAATTATATGTTTCGAGCCGTGCCAAGGATTTACAGCTTGTGTTTTCTGGAGCATTTGGAAGGCAGGTTCTTGAGACCAGCAGGAGATTTACATCCTACTGTGCTTTTCACTACCATATGTACTGTATCCGCAATGTGTTTTTATTTGTTTCTTATTGATCATTTATCCTGATGCATATCATAATATGGGTATTTAGAGTGTGGTGCATGTTCAAGGTCAGTACAAATGCAAATGCATTTCACCGTTCTGTGTATCTATTGTGCTTGCCTTTTTCCCCATCTGGCTGGGAATACTGAGATTAGTTACAAAACAACACTGTGGTGTAATTTCCAACGGTATTTTTATGAGCAGTCATTGCCCCGGAGGAGTCTGAAACATATGCCTGTGCAAAGAGAGTCACCCTAGCAACTTACTATTTTCAACAGCGTTTGTGGTTTGACAGAGATAAAGAAGCAATCAATGAGATATATACTTTTTAATTTTAGGGTCCTGTCACACACACACACACACACACACACACACACACACACACACACACACACACACACACACACACACACACAC
>JAQQZT010000005.1:11785249-11804632 GCA_030068275.1 Clarias platycephalus | reverse complement strand
AGCCTCCTGGGATAGGCTCCAGGCCCCCCCGTGACCCTGAATGCAGGATTAAGCGGTATAGAAGATGACTGACTGACTGACTGACCTTTCAAATTTATATTTGAGTACCCCTGCTATATAGGATATCATCGGATACTGACAGGTAAATCTCAATAAATAAATAAATAAATAAATAAATAAATAAATAGGACAAGTCTACTTGAGCAAAAAATTCCTACAGTATTAATGAATGTATAATTTCTGGAAACAGTGTCTTACCTAAAATAGAAACAGATCTTCTCTGCCTCCTACTTTCCCTTTTCTTTAGAAGAAGCAGAGCAGTTTGAAAGACCTCTGCTGCTCTTGTTATTTCATAACTTCCTGCAGCTGCTTGCCTGGAGAATGCATACATCTGCATGTAGGATGGCTGAGAGTGATTTCTGCTATTCAGAAAAAAGGCACTGTAAATCTGTTTATTTAAATATTTTTAGACAAAGTCAGCATTAACAATTTGTGCAAAGAAAACCGTTTAATTTACCCTTTCGCAGTCTGATGTAATGCACTGTTGACCATCTGATGACTCTCTTGTATTGTGGATATTAGCAAAGTTTCAAACATGATTTGTTTTTCTAAAAAAATGAAAAACATGGCACTTATGTCTTAGAGGATGTATCCTGTACAAATTTAACGTTCACGCTATGACATTGTGACCTGTTAACACTGTTAACATCTTGCATCTCTACAGTAGGTCCTGAAGTCAGGGTCTGTGTGCATGGAGTTTGAATGTTCCTACCATGCTTGGTGGGTTTCCTCCAGGTTCTCCGGGTTTTTCCCACAGCCCAGACATGCAGATTAAGCTAACTGGTGTTCCAAAATTGCCTGCAGTGTTGTTGACCAGAGGTCCTACCATGGTCGTACAAGATGAGAATATGCTGCCGTGGCAAAACAAATTTCCCACTTGTGGGACTAATAAAGGTTTATCTTATCTTATCTTAAATACAATGGTTATCATTGGCCTCCACGGTCCCTAGTTGCACTACAGAGGTTCCTAGATAGATGGATGGATGGATGGATGATGTATTAATAAATATTTTTCAATATACAGTATGTACTGTATATGCTTTTAATATTATTTAGCAATTAATATTAAGTAGCAACTACTGCACAACCTCATCAATGACCGACACACAGTTGCACAGACACACAATCACTTTATTACAGTCGCTTTTATCACACGGCTTTGCACACATATCACAGATTACAACATATTACTGTATAACTACTGTTGTACTTGTACAACTATTATTGTGACAAATAAAAATTCTTGAACCTTAAAACTTTGGACAAGTAATATATGTATGAGAATGAGAGAAGTCAAGACCTCCTGCAAAGCGTTAAAGCTGGACAGGGAATAATAATAATAATCATATTATTATTATTATTATTATTATTATTATTATTATTATTATTATTATTATTAACACTATTACTACAACTACTAGAACTACTACTACTAATAATATCATTATTAGTACTAGTAGTTGTAGTAATAGTGTTAATAATAATAATAATAATAATAATAATAATAATAATAATAATATTATTATTATTATTATTATGGACTTTTATTAATAATCTGTATGAGCATTGCAGCAATACATGTTAATTTTCTCTCTCACACACATATTGTTCAATACATACAATATATAGCAAATTTAAGAATATCTTTTAAATAGATTAGAATTCATTCCCTTAGGAATAAATATATGTACAATGGCAGAACAATCTATAATGCATCTCCTGGAAGATGAATATAGACCTCAGCTATTTACAAGGAGCAGTCACACAAGCCCATTTTATCACCCAGGTCACTGAGAACATGATTTAAACCTTTGTGTACTTCATGTGATTATTTATGATAATGCTTTTGTGCTACGCTATCAGTTGCAGGGCTAATATGCAAAATAAAGGTAGATGTATAATAGAAATAAATCAGGCATATATTAAATGATAAATTAAAAAAGACCTACGTTCAGGTGGAGTTGAATCTGCAAATGTGTATGAAAGCAAAATATGGCAAAGTAGCAGCCTGGTTGTGGAGTTCATCATTATTTTAGAGCTAAAAAAAAACAAAACAACAACAACAGACATTATATTTTAAATAATTTTTATTATTTTTGAGTAGCATTTTTTTTCATAATTACTGCAATTTTAATATTGTTTTTATACCTGAGCACAACCTAATTCATAAGTTATAAATGTTAATATATTTGTTTCTGCATCATATAATAACAAATACAGTATGTTCAACATCAAAGAAAATCTAACAATATTTTACTACTCAAACCATTTTATGAATAAGCAGAAATTAAGCTCATATACAGTAAATAGCGTTTAAAATAAAGTTTCTTACGCTATGTCCCTCGATGTAGTATCTTGCTCTCTGCGTACTCACTTATCTCTCTGTTCTGGAGTTTTCTCCTCCTAAGAGCGCATAGTCATACCCTGCTGATTCCACACAAAGCCACTTGATTTTGTAGTCTTTTCTGGTGCTTTTTAAGTGCATGACTTACGTAGGTAGAATTCACAAAATATGTACACACACACTACACTTCAATGTACTCCACATTTGTCACTAACTGAAGAAATAAGTATTTTCATGTATAAAAGTAACTTCTATTACTTATCTAAACTTCTTCATTTTTTTCATACAACTGTGCTGTTTTACCAGGTAACATTATTCAATATTTAGAGGTTTAGACTAACATTGCCTATGATAAGATATTAATCAAACTTAACCATACTGTAAATAACCAATATTTTGCCTAGTCTAACTGGCATTAAAGAAGAAAGACTAAGCTTCCTCAACCTGCTTTTAGAAGGCATTCATGTCTTCTAGGGAGGCAAGGAAACACATCGTTTAATTTAAGTATTTGCTTAGAAGAACATGCTAAAGCATTTTACTAAGACTGAGGTAGGTCTAAGGGTGTCTGTCCTCAAGCTCAACAGTGCAGTTTCGTTACTGTAACTATGTTTGGACGCACCTAGAGATCTATAACACTAAATACTGTACATTGTGTAGCATGAGAAGATAACCCAAGATGACAAGTCAGTATAATTCTTGATAGCTTTTTCATACACTTAACAGATGTTAAATGGAAATTATTGAATGTTAAGCTGAGACTACTGTATTTCATTGAGGTATAGCATAGAGTTATGGACTGACTCGCAATGTGTATTTTTCAAGTCTGTCTTAAATTAAAATTGAGGTGCATGCAAGTAAACTACAGTACAATAGGTCTTGGTTGTCAAATTTCTCTGCTCTGCACAACGACTATAAAGTTTTTCACCTAGAACATGAGTACAATGTAAGAAATTGGGTTCGACTTCCACAACTTTCATTCTGTGCAAAAAAGCCATTTCAAAATTCAGCTAAAACTCATATGAAGCTCATATAAAATCTTTCAAAGTTATGCTGCATACTGCAGAGTTAAATTTGTATTAACTGTGAAAATTTTTGGTCTTAATCGTTATAAATGTTTTCCTGCTCTGATTACTTCCATTGAACTTGAGTTCCGGGAGACTTACTCAAAGGTTGATGAGCAGAGCAAGAAAATTCATAATGACTAAGATCTATGGTACTGTAAAGTACTTATATGTACCTTATTTTTTTATTTAAGACAGATTTTAAAAAAAATGTAAAAATAAATAAATTAAGCACACCTGCATAAATCCACCCAACCCTACACACCTAACATTTAAGACCTTAAAGGATTTACAAAGTCCGGATTGCATCCCTTTTAGCTGTTGTTTAAGGTAACTGAAACAGTGATTATTCATTTGACACAAAGCCTGAGCACTACATTACAAGCTCTTCAGACAGGAAAAGTTTCCTGTCTAAGGTGTGTACATAATTTATCAGTAAGGGACCCATGCTGACGCACTCCACCTAGCTGGTTCTTGTCATCTCTTTTGAGGTTGTAATGAGAATTAAAAATGCTGTTTTATTTTAGCACAGCTCATTTAAGCATTCTTCTGTTCAGAAAATTTTAGTTTCAAGTAGTTGTCTTCCTTATGCCCAGTATTCTGCAGGAGTTCTTTGAACAGAACTGAGTGCTGCTACTTTAGAATTCACTCTGTGAAAGGTTTTGCTTCATGCTAAAGTGCTTCAGATGGTCCTTTTGTTCTGAGCTTGTAATGCCAACAAAAATCTAAGAAATAGGATCGATTGAAAGAAGAAGAAGAGGGAGGAGGAGAAGAATATTATTTTGTTAAAATTCAAAGTAAGGTCAGGAGGCAGTTCAGCATCAGAACAATTTATGTAGTCTAGTTTTTATTTCATGTTGCATAGGACATTAGTGTTTATCATCTGTAATTGAACTAGTTACTGTATCAGCAAAGCGATGAACAATAAGCAGAGGCAGTACAAAGAAATCTGTCAGTTTTAAACATCTAAAAGTTTTATCAGTACTCTGGACACAAAAGAGATCTGCACACAAAAGAGATCATACACCTTTTTGTCAACAGTTAATTAACTGCTCCTTTATTTGGAAAGGTACTGAATAACACCATACAGAACAATGTGGCAAATTATGGGCCTTCAATTTGATCACAGATTAGAAGGAGAAAGAAACTTTTTGTATGAAGGCAGTTGGCGACCTTACATGATCTAATTACTATTTAACCAAACAGCTATACTACAAATCTGTTAAATGTGTTATTGTTAAGGAATTTTAGAGTGAAAATGTGAAAATCTTGGACATTTCATTACAAAATTTTGTGACTTTCAGTTCATGCTAAAAGTTGCGAAAAGTTGAGGCTTTGTTGCAGTTACTGTGCAGCAGTTTGATAAAACAAGATCAAAGTATATTAATGGCTGCAATCATGAAAAATTTATTTTAACAGCTGAACCTGTACACTGGTTTGGGGATAATCATTAGTCATAATGATCATAACCTTAGTCATAACATTAGTCATAACTGTAGATAAAGACACAAGGATAGAAGTTCATATCATGGTATTAACTTCTTCCAAGGTACACCCGTAATGGTCTTTAAAGTATTAAATGCAATGCATGCATTTACAAACCCATAATGCCATGTCCTACATGTGAACATTTGATTTGCTACATGATCAACATGAATTTGTTTTAAGCAGACTGGTGAAGATAGCATAATCAAGTACCAAACCATTAATCAGTGCATGTCAAAATATCATCTAATCCAAAAGTTCTTTTTCTTTAACATTTTAGCTTAGAAGAGTCATACAAAAATAACAAGAACTAGATATATTCATAGATATTGTGCATAAAATAGTAGATGAAACCACAGACGAAGATGGTACATGGTTCTTACAACACTTGCGTTTCTAGCTGTTGTACATGTACTTTCGTGTGATGCTTTGATTGTTGACAAAGAGTGGATCCACTGAGGCCACTTTGGCAGCGATGAAGGAGTGGATACAGTGAAGAACAGCTGTCAGGTTAGCAAACTCCAGCTCCTAATGGGGTCACCAAAAAGAGCGGTCACCACTCGATCTTCAAACATACAATTTTATGTATAAAACAATGGTTTATCTTCCAGAATTAAATGCAATCACATGCATGCATGCGTGCTGCAGTACATTTTGGGAAATATTTTAGTTCTCTATAGTAATCCTTATACAGTATGTATGTGCAAAATTTCTGGTGAAGTATAAACAAACATTTTGTAAAATACTAATGCTACTTAACTACAATACGGAAATTTGGGACTGTACAGAAACCCACCTACAGTATCTACAGTAAGCTTAAAAAAAACATGAAAAAAGTTACAGAGAGTATTCTAATTACTTTATCTTCAGCTGTAAGTTTGAAACACTTTTTATTGAAAAATCTGATACTGAGCCTTTTCACAGCCTGACATGTCAGTGATGGCAAAATTGTATGATCACTAGAGAAGCAAAAGATTTCATCTTTTATTATTGTGTTAGTTAAATTGAAGGTACTTCAGGTTTAAACTCTGATGCTACAAAACTGCTGTGCTTAGATATCATTGTTCAGGCCCAGCAGAGCTTCAACTATAAACCTCTACATACAGTATAGAGCATTAAGGATCTATCAAGACATTGATAGTGTGCATCATCAGCATTTTACGATCATAAACTTCTTGTTTTAGCCACAGGTTTAGTTTTGCTTAGCTGTAACCTCTGCTACAAACTGCACATGCAAGGCTTGTGGAATATTGGTTTCTCTCTGTTAGCACTTTGTCTGGAAAAAAAGCATGAACCAATAGCCAACAAAAAGACAGTAAAACAAAAATTTCCACAATTTCAGCTTTAAGGAGAGAATGTGAGGATATAATATCATCAGCTGTGTGGTCAGGAACTGTTTGCCAGCAGCGACAACTGTGAAAAATCACCCTGGTGGATTTTTGTTGATTCCACAGTAATACTCAGTAAACAATATAAAAGTCCACATTCCCTACATTTTCTCTGTTCTCCAATTACCAACAAGTGCACTGAGATGGGAAACATGAGAACATGAACCAACAAGAACATGAGATGGGAAACAAGTGTTTTAACAGCCATTTGATTCTCATCTGTTAAAGAATAATAAAAATATGAAAATGTATACTTCATTCTTAACCAGACGTTTTGCACCTTCATTTAAAATTCTACAGGTTTGATGACATAGATTGCATTAAATGTACTATAAATACATTATCTGGCCATACAAAGTTGCCATTTCAGAAAGGTCCAATTATTGGCTTGCCGCAATCTGCTTCACCAAGTATACATGCCTGTGATGAGCGATCACTTAAACACTTGGTGAAGCAGTATTGTAAAAAAAATATATAAAACACCTGCACAATTTGATGAGTACTTAGGATTAGGTCTATTATGTGTAGCCAAAAAACACTTTTCATGAAGCAAATAAAATAAATAGTTTTATTTAATAGGGAATATTAAGATCGGTCTTTGGAGTAATGGAAAAAGGTTATGTGGTCTAACTGACACGATTCCAGAGTCATGGATGTGTCAGGCTAAGAAGGGAAGAGCATAAAGCGATACACCATCATGCATAGTGCCTCCTCTACCAACCACCGGAGGCAGTGTTATGATCTGGGCTTGCTTCAGTTGGTCAGGTCTAGGCTTAGAAATGTTATGGGGCAATAAAATGAAATCAGCCGCTGACATGAATGCACTAAAGGACCAGGTTATCACATCAACTGATAGCACAGGCATATTAAGAGACTCAAATTGTGAAAGAGTGGTTCCTGGAGCATGAGGAATCATTTTCATGCATCGGCTGACCACCACATTGCATGGTATAGTCGAAGTTAAAGGCAGTCAAATAAACTATTAGAATTTGGAAAAAAAAAAAATTCTTCTTGCCAGTAGTTCATAAGACTTACCTTCATTTCTATCTGTTGGTTTTCTGAATTTTTAAATAAAAGTTTTACTCGTGTCTTTCCATCATCTGAGGAACCCTTTAGTTGGGAAAACTTATATCTCCAAATGACTTTCTGTGGATAACAAAACCAGAATAAATAAAATATAGCAGACAGGTTGAAACACTAAAGCTAAGTTAAACGTTGACAAATGTCTTGATATGTGCATGTGACATATGGAGTTGCTGCTGTATTTCTAAGTCTGCTAATCTCAGAAGAGCTTTCCTACTCTAGTTCCTCCTATATACTGTAAATACACGAAATCTATCAATGACTGTGTGGGATTGGATATTCTGTTCCATACCAAGAGTGGAAGCCATTAATCAAGAACAGAAGAAGAGCTGACAAGGATAAAGGTGATGGTTGTTTACTCTTCGGGCAGTAATACATCGATGTCATATACTAAATAAATATGTACTTATGATTGCATCAGCTGGCAATGGACTCGTGGCCATTTTTCACTCCAGAGCTTTGTTTTATGATTCAAAATGGATTGTATTAATTGCCTGGCTCATATAGAGGGACTATACAAATGGACTGACGTACCAGCCCATGAGCATAGAGCGCTTCTAAGTCCTAAACAAAGATGGACAGCTGGAGCCTGTAGTGAAAGCAGCTCATTAAGAGCTGCTGAAAAGCCTGATCGGGCCTCGTTTGCATATTCGTCATCGCCAGTCATTGTGGCCGCCTTATAGTGCAAAACCAATCAGCTAACACACACTCACTCCTATGCAAATTAGTTTCAAACCATTAACAATGCAGGCCAGATTTAGAACAGCCTGTCAGCCTTGTATAGGCCAATAATATTCAGACTGGTCTATAAGTCAAGCTTATAATAATCCAGATCTAATTATGAGTCATTTCATCCAACCATGTTTTGATAATAAGGGAAAAGTTGCCTGGAAATGTACTTTAATTAGACGTTACACTCTCTGCACAAGCTGATGGTTATGAAAGCTTTGAAGGCTCTGAACTATCTCCTTCCTTTTGGGCCAAAATTAGCACTTATGTTAAACCCTCCAGTCACACACAGGCTTGTGTCACCAAGAGTAAAGACGGAGTCAAGACCAGCATATTTTTAGTCCTTATTACCTTTGAAATGCTCTCAGAACAGGAGAAGCCGGATTCAAAGTCAAGTGTAAAGCACAGTATTTTCCCTTGGCTACTGCACATGTAGGTTTTTGACTAAGGAGTGAAAGAAAAAGTTAGCAGTTAATTTTAGGCATTCAAAAAGAATATTAGAAACACAACATATCAAACAGACAGTTCAATGCACTAAGCCATTACTGCCTGCCCATATTATCTAACTGTTTCATTCATGCTGATGTAAATAGGTGAATATTTGTCACTTTCCCCAGGAAGAGGACAGGTAGATTTCAGTCGCTATGGCAACAGCTGCCCAGTGCTTGTCTCTTTAGTGGAGAGGGGAATGAGAAAAATCAACGTGTTTGAAATCTAATGAATATATTATGAAGTCAATAGAGAACGATTTAGTTATTGTTCTTACTGAACAATTTAGTTATAATCTTTCTTAGAGGACACACTGCCAGAGGGTGTTGTCTTATTTGAGACATTTCTCTTGCATTCCAGCAAAATCATGAGCGAAGAGCTAATTCAAGGAAACACACTGAAGATAGCGGTAAAAACCCAGATAACCATGTTTCTTTTTTCTTTTTCTACTAAACTCTCACTCCACAATTATTTCAATCAGAAGTAATGTTTAGCCAAAATTATTAATATGCTTCATGGCTGGATTCTATAAGCACCTTCATAACACTGTAGCTGCACTGCTACTACTTGCTGCTGAGTTGGGTTTCTAAATGTCAATCACATCCTCCACCAAGAGGAAACATTTATATGCATGAAATTTGTGACTACGGAGTTAGTAGCCATGCAGGTTAAATCAATTAGGCTTCATCTAGGGGAATTTTATGGTCACTCAGTGATTTGCTCATCCTGAAACAGAAACAAATCTGTTAAGTGAAGCCATTAAAATTTACAAGCCATCACTTTTTACTGTTGCTCCGTATCATTGACAAATATGGAATTTTTGACAAGTTATGCTGGCTTTATCACACATTTTCCCGGGTCCTGTTTCTGTTTATTTAATAGCATCAATTGTCGTCACGTAGCCAATACTTTTGTAAAGTCTCTATAGCTGCAGTTCCCAATCTTTTCTTTTTGTAGCTCTCTCATGCCACATATTTGCCAATGCTTTTATTCCCTTGTAAATGAAAAGGAATCCTCCTGAATTTCAAAACACATACATTTCCATCAGAAGAGGCATGATAGCATGTTAGAATGCATGTCAGATTTTGGCACACTTTTGGTCCATGTTGCCTTTTGGAAAGGGATGGACTGCTACTCACAGTGCCCATCAAAAACTCAAGTGTGCTTCGTTCCCAGATGCACTGCCATGCTTTACAAGGCAACAGACGTTCATTTGACAGGAAAAGCCTAATGTCGCATTGTGTGAGCACTGTCTGTGACATGTAAAGTGCAGACTATACAGAGCTAATTGGAGAGCTTCCTCTGGGTATTCAGAAAACACATAGTGTCGAGTGCTTTAGGATTTACCCATCAGCTTAACTCAAGCTTAGATCTGATCAGCCCTGCGTGAAAACTCCGACTGTCTTCTTAATGCTGAAAAATGGGAGCCATGCACATTAGTTGCTAAAATAGCCATAGAGTACAGTACCTGAATATTATCTAACTTCAGCTGGCAACAAAAACAATACTGATGTGCACATTTTGTATTACAGTATATGCTCACCTTAAAACCAACAAGTGCATCGTGTTTAAATAAACTTGAAAAAAAAAACAGAAAGGTCTTTTATTTTGTTGCTGCTTATGTTTATTTCACACTGTACCTTTTTGAATTGAAGCCTTATTCTAGAATGCAAGTTTGACTAATTGTCTGAAGAACTCACTAATTGAAATTCATAACATTCACTAATACGCTATATGACAACAATAAGGTTGGATGACTTTTTTTCCTCCTTCTACTGTTTCCTTTTTGTGTCAAGCACTAAGAAAATCACATGCAATCCTTCTCTGCAAAATACCTAGGGATAATCCTCACACTGGGCATGCTCATACATGCACAAAGAACTTATCATCAACTCAAGTTCTTCCACCTCAAGTTTTGATGACTGGCAGAAACCAGCTTTAAGTCAGCCATAAAATCATGCAGTAAAAACCTAATGAATTAGGCCCAGTAAACATGTTTGTTTCATGATAAGAAGTGGTACATAGGTTTACAAAGCAGACGCAGTAATTGTTTAATGAAGACCTTAAACATATCTATATCCAAGGACACTACATGTACGTAGCTGCAGCACCGCATACTCCAGTTTTGCATACTGATACCAGGGATTTTGTTGGTTGGATTAAGGGCACCAAGTCTTTAATCTCAATTAATACAGTCTGAAAGAGCAGCGTCTTCCTCGTTCTACATTAAAATCAAATGTGAACTTTTCAACTGTTTCATTTAGGCACTCGCCTTGGGATCTATTCAGTTAAAGGGGAAGGAATGAGAACTTGGAAGAATCATCTTCCTGAACTCGATGTGACTTTGCCACTTGAAAATTTCACAGAACACAATATGATTATTATATCTGTCATGCACTTTTACAAACCTCTATTATTACTGTATTTCCATTTTACAGACCTACCAAACTGGAAAAAAACACCATTTTACAGAGAAAGAGACAGACAATCTCTTGGGATTTGTAAAGAATATTGGTGCAGAACCTCAGTGAGGAATATGCAAGGGTTTACACATGCTGCATTGTGTTTGTGTTGTATGATATAGATTTTAATCTTTTTTGACAGCGTCTTTCCTTTGTATTATTTATAAAAGTCTTTAGTTAAGGGTACCGAGCATCATAGCCCTCAGGCTTTGAAATGCCTTTTCTCAACCTCTATTTCTATTCAAAGTGTAAGGAATATTATAGCATGCACTGCTGGCCATTTTTTAAAATCCCTGACCTGACATCTGAAGATGTACTTTAATAACCATGCTTGGATTAATTTGGAAGAAAACAAACCATGATAATTTGCAGCTTGGTTAGCTAGTCTGAAGTAAGTTTCAATTTATGTGCTCATAACACATTAAGATGTTAACCTTTTTTAAGTGCTATGTGCTGGGTAGCTAGACAGCTAAAGTGACTATCATCTAAAGGCCTAAAAGTAAATACCATACATGCTTTTCAATCTGAGCTCTGTAATATTGCAATAAATGTTTAATGCTTGGGAAAAAAATCCACCGTATAATCTTTTACATTCAGTGCGTGTAACTTTGCAGTTCTAAATACCCAGTTATTCACGTCTTGTAGAATGACATGAGGAGGAAAAAAAATGCCAATTATCCTTTCAGCACAGGTTTTACCAGAAGTTCTATGCAATGTGGAATGTTAACCATCATCAGTTAATTTATTTGTGCAGTCTATGCTTTAGAGCTGTGGAAAGTTAGGTGTTTGGCCCACCATAGCCTTAAAGAGTAATGTTCTTAATGAATGATCAAGGATTACATCCTTCACCTCCTGAACTTAAGGCAGCTCACATTTTACAAAAGTGATCCAGCTGGAGTTTGCCAGTAAACCAACGATGCCGCCAGGCTTTGTGTAGCAGAGGCAATTTAACGGCTCAGTGAGGGTAAGTCTTACAAAACAGTTTCTTTAGTGAAATTTAATTAAAGCAATAATAATGTTCGAAAAGGAACAAATCACAGGGGAATAGCAGGCTTGCCTCCAGTTCCACACTTCTGTTCTGGACTGCCAGGATAATTAAAAGCAATGGTTCACGTGTAAAAGAAAAACTAACGTTATCATTTATTCTGAATGATTGTGTTGTGGACTGGTAATACAAATGTTTTCATGTTAAGAGGTCACTTCACCTTAAATAACATGACATAAAATATGAATTAAGGGGAAAAAAACTTAAGTAATTATTATCTAGGTTAATCAGTTAATTGCCAGGCCATATTACAATTATAAGTGCACACAATTTTGATACAGTAGGTATGCACATACATACATAAACATACATTCATCAGCATCCAAGTAAATTATCTTTTTGTTTGTCATTCATTGCAATAAGAGACCAGCACAGACAATAACATCAGTATATTAATTATTACTGTACCAAAACACACAAACGGATTACTGAGTAAAAAAACGTTTTTTTTTTCTTAATTGCAAAATTTTGCAAGTGAGACTAAGTATGTACTGTAATATTGAGTTAACTAACAAAATGGTTCATACAGTAGATCATAATATGGTTGGGAAGTGAATTGATACCAGGAAAATAAAAATTTCTAAATATGAATGCAGTAAGTGAATGAAAAATTTGAAACAGTCAATTTATATGCCAACGTGGTTGTAGATTCTAGTAAATATAATAAATTTTAATCCTTTTTATGATTATTATGCAATAACTAGCCCACCTCTAGTATAATGTACACTATCGCTCAAACGTTTGGGATCACTTGCAAACAAATTTCATTGTTTTTGTTTAGTGATTTATTTTCTACTGTACATTCTTCAACAATACTGGGGATTTCAAAACTATAAAATAACACATATGGAATTAGGTAATTATGTATCAACAACAACAGCCAGCTGTTATTTTAAGACACTAAGGTCAGCCTTTCTGGAACAGTTCTTGCGAGAACAGTATTGTCAAGTGCATTTGCAAACTTTGAAACTGGCTGTGATAAAGACCTTCCCAGGAAGGCAAGACCAAAACTTACAGTATCTCTGCTGTAGAGGAGATGGTCATTTAGAGTTACCAGCCTCAAAAATCATCAATTAACATCACCTCGGATTAGAGCCTTTACAGATCATGAGTAGCAGATACATTACGTTAACTATTTAAAGGAGGTTACTGCATATTTTGGACGACCTTCAGCATTGCTTTACAATGTATAAAGAAATAAGAATCAGGAACGACCATAGAGTTAGAAAGTGATCTCAAACTTGAGCGGTAGTGTATGCTACACCATTTTTCATCTTTGATATGATGCTAGTGTCAGAACTTCCACTGGATGATACGAATAATCTTTTCCAAGTAAAAAAATCAGCAAGTATTTAGTTAATAAATGTTTTAAACCACTAGCTTATCAACAGTAGAGAAAGAGTAGTAGTGTTAATAGCAGTAACAAGGCATTTTAAAATATTCATATTATGTCCAATTAAGCGTAGTCTTTTATAGCATAGTCTATAAAATGACTATAATATGGGGTGATAATTTAAAATAAGAGGGTAAACTGCAAAATAAATAAAAATGATGGGGTTGGTACTGGTGTATTTGATGAGGCAAAAGAAAGTTTATTTACACATTTATTATTTGCTGATGAATCATTGTTTTTTATTTGTGCATACTTGAGTAGTAGTTTCAAATAATGTATGCACACAAGATCTCTGTTGTGGCAGTAACTATAATGCATTACGGAATAAAATATGATCAGAATTAGATCAGCAATTTCTAGCATTATAGTGTTCAAGGCCAAAATATTAATATTCTGTATTGGATCAGAAACCTCCTACATTTTACTTACAGTATAGAATAAAAGTATATATGTTTATTTATTGCCCATGGCTTCTCTCTTACCCTCAAGGTGTATTTAATAATTCAACTTTTTGTTTGTTTCAGACTACTCTAAACTTAATAAATCCCTGAGCATCTATACAAAACATGTATCATTAAACACCAGCTAGAGATTTCTTTCCACACAATCCATTGCACTCACCCCTGTTCTCTGCACCTCCATGAAGACGGCTGTCTGAAAGGCTTTTTCCCAGAGTGCCAGCTCTGTACCGAGCTCCACACTGAAGCAGTAGCTCTGCCCGTGACCCACCAGCACACTAAAGCTGAACCCCTCGCTGTCCCGCAGCTCACAGTCCTGCTGCAGGCCCACGCACAGCTTCGGTTGAATCCAGCAGTCCTCAGCTATCCATAGCTATACAGAGCAACACAGCCAACTCATTACACACTACATGATCATTTATGGTGACCCTGTTGCTCGCGAGCTATACATCTACTTGCACATACTGCTGCTGGCATAAAATGCTAATAATAAACATAGAACTTTACCTTATGCACCTTAAAGAGAACCTCACAGAGGTTAAATGTAGCCTCAGCTTGAGCCCATTCCGACATACCAGCCTGGAGAAAAATTAGTGTTTTTATGCAACATTCGAAGTACAGTGAAATTCTGCACAATTGTGCTTAGCAGTTTCAGTTTTTAGATCATTTTTGACATTGTGTGAAATTTTAGCTCAGCAAATTTTATCTGCAAATGTGCATATCTGTTCAGTATCATTCTGCATGACCCACAGAGCTAAAATACTTACATAATTTATTCTGACAAACTGATGTACTGAACTGATAGAGATATACAGATTCAGCATTAAACTACTAAAATAAATAAACTTTTCATAATCCAGCTCTATCCACATGTTTATCAGCTATGCCACTGTTATAAATAATATTATAATAAATCTAAAACATAATTGTTTACTGAGCCATAGCATTGTCACTCCGTTTCCGAAGTAGAGAGTTTTAGAACTCAAATGAATATGAAAGCAATGCTAGGCTGAATTTCAATGGAAGAAATGAAATGATAAAACATTTGTCACGAATAACTTATGTCCTGTTGCGAGTAGTGGTAATAGCTTTTCTTCTGTACAATCCATTAAAACTAATGGACTCATTATATATGACTATGAAGGATGCACTGACATCCACAAAAGACCAGAGCTGCCTAAAAGATGTTTATGGAAGAAACCTAGCCAAGCACAAGATTGACTGCCCTATCCCCTTGGCTTAAAAGTGTCCTTGGGTTGGGTTGTACTCTTTATGATTTATAATTGGTGCAGAAAGTGTTTGGATTATTTTTTTTTTGCTTCACAGAGGTATGAACTTACAGGAGGGCCCCTGAGAATGTAGAGATTGGAGCCTTTCAATGCCAGGAACTTGTAGCCTTGAACCTGGTTGGCATTGCTCCTGTGAAGGTGCTCACACACCCAACCCATATGGATGATCTGCACAGAGAAACATTCGCTGGCTGAAAATCAATTTCCCACAAACTGCAGAGAGAGTTTCACACATCGAGCATTGCACACACGTTGGCATTTTCCACCAAGAGCTATTGACTTTTAGTTTTATAAAAGGTTCGTTTTTTATAAGCAGCTGCAAATAATAATATATTCATAGATGCTTAAGTAATTGACAATTTTACTAAAACTGAAACTAGAACAGAACATAGGAGGAGAGAGACAAAATTTAACAGCTATTGCCTTATTCACCCCTGATGATTTACTATAGGTCTGTGGGTGATTCTTTTTTTTTTGTGATCTCATGAATCATATTTTACCAAATATGACTGATTATTTCATATAATTCCACTCTTACTTCCTTTTTAAAGTTGTTCATAGGAACAAATTACACATTAACAGAGAAAGGGCAGAATAGTTAGTCAAAATAATGGTACACATTTCCATTCTAACATCACAGGTTTTAATGCTTGAGTGCATTTTTATGAATGCTAAGGGTGCTATAGTGCAAGAGGAACAGTTTTCTTGACTTTGACCCAAATGTAGAACACTTTAAATATGTAATGCATGAGTACAAACACACTGTAATAAAAGCATACCTGCTCATCAGGAGAATAGTATTTGTTTGAACTTTTAATCTGAAAAAGAGTGAAACAATTTTACAGTTCATCATTATTATGAATATAAGGTTAAACTCTAATATCATTACACAGTTGTTCAACATAATGCATATAAATCACTGTTGTATTATTTTAAATACAATTATAATACCAGGAAAGCTTATTTAGTCACAAAAGCCTTCTTAAATTTCAATGACTTACAGTATAGACTTAGCAAAATACTGTCACTGTACTGTATATTATTATTATGTGGCCATTTATTCATATGATTTAAAAATTTCATGTGTATAGTTAAGTACGCACATAAGACTTGTTCACACTGCAGGCCCAAATCCGATTTTTGACTTAACCTAGTTTCCAGATTTAAATTGTATTCAGTTTGGAATAGGATTGCTTTCATGTACTGTAGACCGGACCGGTAAAAAAATGTGATCTGATTTCTACAAACCAGATTTGAACCACATCCAGAGGTGAATTGAAATCAGATTTAAACTGTATTCATAAACATGTATCTCTGTCTGGATGCTCTACCTGCTCTCCACACACTGGATTTAAATGGTCCATTACAGTATGTCACTCACAACATGATGCAGAAAAGTCGACACTATCACATGGTATGGACATGAATCCTTGGTCGAAAAAATGAGCAGGATGACGATGGAAGAAATGGAGATTTAAATGGAGAATGATAGTCCTTGGACAGAGGAGGAAATGAAAAGTCTGATAGCACTTCGGGGAACGTGATATCTCCATTCTCAACTGTTATGAGTCGCCAGCACATATACAGTACTACAACGAACCCACAGCTCCTGCGTCATTAGCACAGCAACGAATGCAGATAGGTCGACAATGTGTCACATTTGGGCTGCCAGTCTGAACAGAGGCAAATCCATTCTGACTATGATGAAACCATTATGAAACAAGTCTGATTCGCCTGCAGTCTGAACACAGCACTACTCAGGTCTTCTTAACCTAGTTTCTTTGCATCAAAGTGCAGTCATGGAAAGTGAATCCTTAAAGAAGACAGCAATTAAAGAACCTTCTACATGTTCATTCAATTCATTATCGCTATCTATTCCACAGCAGTGCTGAATTCTCAAGTCTAATTGGTCAGAAGGTGATGATGATGATTTTATGATTCGGTACTCCTCTCCAGCAGCAGATCTGACAACAGTGTCAGCTGCATTTATGAGCACAGGTTTGTATTAATATATTTGTTCTAAAATATTTTAGCAATATCACATGAGAGAAAGTGCTGTACTGCTGGATATAGCATGGCTGAGATGTGGTAGCAGGCACGAGGGGGCATTTCTACTTATTCCACCTTAGAATATCAGCTCTGTTAACTTCTGGATTCCGTGTTGAATCCCAAATAGCATTAAATGGAAAGCTAGTGAGCTACAGTATATTGAGTGTACAATCCAGTGTTATACACACATCAAGTAGTGCCCTTGATCAGGGGTTAGAGAGTGATTTGGAATTCAGCCTTGTGTTCGGAGCTACTATAAACGAACATTTCAGAAGGCAAGTGTTTTTTTTTTATATGGCATAATGTTAGCAGATGGGATTTCTTGCTGAAAGTGCTTCTGTGACTGGTTTTGAATGTGGTGTTCGGCAGGCAGTTGCTCTCTCCTCTGGATGGCCGGCCATAGTGTCCTACCTTCACCCATACTGCGACCGACAGTTTAATTAACACCACTGACATAGAGTGATACATTGAGTTAAATGCCCCAGTGGTGTTACCGTCCATTTTAACCCTTCATAGGATGTCTCTCGTCAAATCAGATTGCTCGGTTGGAACTAATTGTTGTGTAATATAACAAGTAACAAAACAAGTAACACAGGGACTTGTGGGCAGATGATGTCCATAATCTAAGGTAACCAAAGGCCAGTAAAGCAACAATATCATAAGTGATAACAGAAACTAACTAGTGAATAGAACCACATTAAATGTAACCTAAAATTGGCAGAGAGCAAGACATTCATTATGAAGTCAAAATTGTCAACACTGGCAAATTGCAGTGGCACAAGTAGAATAAAACATGCTGTTGTTGAAAATAATCTTTGAGATGGTTATTGTAATGCTATTTTATTTTTTTATTATTTCTCTAATAACAGTAACAGTAACGCAATGGATTGTGTTTTATGCCTTACTAAACAGGCTTGGAATTATAAAGCACATTGGATTCTCAGGGGATTATATAATCTGTTTCAGCTTTAAGCTAGCTGATTTTAAAAGTATATTTTGCAGAATCTACATAGACAAGGCAATAAAATTATTTTCATGAGAAGTTGATAAAAAAAAAAAAAACTCCTTATTATACAAAAATAAAAGTTGATAAGTCTTCTAGTTTCATAAAATCATGAATGCTATTCAACTGAAATCCTTTCGTAACTCTAAAACCTCACTCCTTCCCATCTTTTTTAAAATATTGGACAAAAGTACATACTGTACTGTAGCTACTGTAGTTTCTAATAAACTCAGCAACAATGAACTGCTGGTAAAAGGACCTGTCAGAAACCTGTCAAATCTCACAAAGCCATAAGTGACAAGCCAAGCTTCATGCACTCTATTTATGGGTTATAGGTCACCACAATAAAAGTCAGAGTTCCGTTTCTCACTCGCACATACAATCATTACTTAATTGAACATTTAGCAATCAGTGTCTGGATCCATAATTAGCTGACGTAAGGGCAGTAATTGCATGTAAGCCAGGCAGCTGTGTGGCAGTAAATCAGAACATGTTTGAGCTCGGCTATAGAAAAGGCCCACTAGATCATCAGTGCTCTAATTAACACGCTACACAGGAAATGAGATCATTAGGCAACATTCTTGTAGGATTTTAGTTCTTGGTTGTGAACACTGCAACAGGGGAATTCGGCACAAGCACACAAGATTATGACAAACAGGCTGAACATAAAGTTTGTATGAAATGGAACTGTCTATTATGTTTTAGAATGTCCACGTGTTGTTATGTTGTCCAGTTGGTATCACAAAGAACAGCCTCTGATGTTGAAATTTTGCCCTATCAAATGTTATTGCTTACTTCCTGTGTCTGAGGTTCAACCCAAACAGAATAATGGGCTGCTTTTACCTGTTCTGGCTGCACTAATCAACAATTTCTCTCATCAACAGCCTCTACAGTACCTCATGGCACTGGGTGGAAAAAAGAGCATTAGCTGTAATTGTCTTTGTGTCTTCGTGTGTGTGTGTGTGTGTGTGTGTGTGTGTGTTGGTTTTTGTGGTATAAGAGGACTTTTGACCTGAATACGCACCAGCATTAAGGGGACATTTGG